>APFE030994506.1:76520-120860 GCA_000404065.3 Pinus taeda
CTCCATGCACTTAAGAAATGGCGACCCTACCTAATGGGAAGACACTTCAAGGTAAAAACAGATCATGATAGCCTTAAATACTTTTTAGAACAAAGATTATCCTCAGAAGAGCAACAAAAGTGGGTCACAAAGATGTTGGGTTATGACTTTGAAATCATCTACAAAAAAGGGAAGCAAAATGTGGTGGCAGATGCACTCTCAAGAAAGGATGAGGAGGTGGAAGCATTGGTGTGTACCATTTCAATAAGCCAACTAGATTGGATAAACAAAGCAAGGGAGGAATGGAAGAATGATGAAGAAGTGTGGGCACTTATTCGAAAGTTACAAAAAGATTCTAGTATTTCTGATACATTTAGCTCGCAAAATGATTCTTTACAGTACAAAGATCACTTATACCTTTGTAAGAATTCCCAACTAAAACAAAAGATTCTTATGGAATTGTACACTTCTCCCTTAGGAGGGCACTCAGGATTTTTAAAAACTTAGCACAGGGTTAAGAAGGATTTTTTTGGGATGGCCTTAAATCGGATATTCATAACCTTTATCCATTCCAAGCCAACATTGGGAGGAGGTTTCAATGGATTTTATCACAGGTTTACCCAAGTCTAAGGGAAAGAGTGTCATCATGGTGGTAGTTGAAAGACTTGCTAAGTATGCACACTTTTGTGCATTGTCACATACATTCAAATCTAGTACAGTATCTACTGTATTTATGGAAACAATTCAAAAGCTACATGGAAACCCAAAGATTATTGTAAGTGACAGAGATCCCATTTTCACTAGAAATTTTTGGACGCAATTATTTTCTTATCTTGGTACTTAGTTAGCTCATAGCTCATCTTATCATCCTCAATCTGATGGGCAAACTGAGATAGTAAACAAATGTTTGGAAGGATATCTTCGTTGCTTTGTATTTGATAAACAAAAATAATGGGTCAAATGGTTGCCTCTGGCTGAATGGTCGTATAACACTTCCTTCCATACAACAACAAAAATGACCCCATTTATGGCACTTTATGGGTATCAACCACCATCCATCACATCATATTTAAGAGAAAATTCTAAGGTTCAAGTAGTAGAACATCACATCGAACATCAACAACAAGCCCTGCAACTATTAAAGGATAACCTCGTGTTGGCACAAAATAAAATGAAACAATAGGCAGATCAACATCGCAACAAAAGAAGTTTTGATGTAGGTGATTGGGAATTCCTATGGCTACAACAATATAAGAAAATGTACCTCAAGCAAGCTAAGAAGTATAATAAATTATCACAAAAGTATTATGGTCCGTACAAGGTGTTGCAAAAGATTGGTACTATGGCATACAAATTAGAGCTTCTTGTAGCTTCTCGATTGCACCCAATTTTCCATGTTTCATGTTTAAAGAAGGTTATAGGTGACAAGCTCCCAATTCAAACAATATTGCTAGAACTTGATGAGGAAGGAAAAATTATATTGGAAGCGGATGCAGTCACAAAAACAAGAACTCGACAACTACGAAATCGATCAATTTCAGAGTATCTTATCAAATGGAAGAACTTATTCCTCTGAATATTCCACATGAGGATGAGAATTCTATACATAAGCATCTATAACTACTCAAGCATTGAGGAAAACACTTTTTTGAAGGAGACGGGCATGTTGGGTCCCTATAATAATAGTGATTACCTCATTAATATTATATTTGCATCCCTTATTAATATTGTTGTGCCCCTATTATCCCCATATTTTTATTACTGTGCCCCATAGAATCCCTCTATTGTTATTTTTGTGGCTTTATATTATTACTGTTAGGTCTGTTGGGTTATATTGTGACTCCTTAGACTTCTATATATAGAAAGGAGGTTTTTTCATTTGAATCATCCAAGAATTGTTCATTTATGTAATGTAAAGGAGGTTGCCCCCTCGAAGAGGCTGAATTCTATGGCATTGATCTATCTTTCCTATATTTCCTTGAGCTGGTTTCATAACATAAGTCTACTACAACAGAAAAATCCTCCTAAGGAAAGAAGAAAGACAAAGGCAAGGGTAAAGCCAATGCCCTGAAATAGGGTCCTCCCAAATCGTCTGTTGGCGAATCTTCGCAATGAAAACCTAAGTATGCTTCCCTCATTTGCGAGGAATATCACTACACTAAGGATTTTCCATGATGATCTGAAGTTAGCCACTTATTCAAAGGGACCCCCACTTTCCTCAAAGATCCATTTCCATCTCAGTAAACCAAAATGGTAGACCAACCCCAAATTTCTTCCTCCGGATCTCAAGTGTTCATGATGAGTACACCTATTAATGTGGCTACTATATCGAAAGATGATCAAACTGCTGCTTCAGTAGTTGGGAAGGAGAAATAAGCTACACATTCTTCTTCTGCCCCAAGTTCTGCCGCTCTTCATATTGAACGCCCCAACCCTAACCCCGCTATACGGCCACCCTCTCGAGGCGTGCTACGAAAATCCTCATGTAATCCCTATGCCCGAGTTGCTCAGCACTATAATATTGTTGAGGATTTGGCTCAGGCACCATCAACTATGTCGGCCCTTGAGGTTCTCCAAATCTGCCCATCACATCAACAATATTTGCTGTCAGCTATTGAAGGCATCGATCCCACTGATTCCAATTTGATATGTTTTGATCTAGAGAACTATGTTCCCCATCTTCCTCATTAGATTGCCTTTCTTATTTAGCTAATCATCAATGAGAATACCATCCACTGGACTGTCATCAATGAAGGTGCCTTCACTTGCATCATGTCAACCACATGCTGGAAGGCTATTGGTTCTCATGATTTGAACCAATCTCTGAACACTCTGGAAGCTTTCGATGGGTGCGATTCACAACCTTTCGGTGTCTTACCTAACCTTGCCATCACACTAGAAGGTAGGATAGTGCAAGTCAAGGTAAAATTACTGACCCCAATCTCAACTATAATAATCTATTTGGTCGACACTGGACCCATGCCATGCATGCCGTGGCCTCTTCTTTATTTCACGTGATTCATTTTCCCCATCAAGCAAAGATTGTGTTACACAACATTTTGTCCCTATCCCTGTACTCCCCGTTCCTTGATCCTAGAGGACCTCTACAATGAACCTCGCATGCTTTATGTCCCTCTTCATGAGTAGATCATTTCCTTTTTGCACCATTTCCCTTGAAACTTCTGTTTTGCCCAATTTACAAGGCCAAAGCTAATGACCTTTGTATCCCCCACACCAATGTGCAGAGATTAGCACTATTCCCCGCACCGACCAGTGTGGCTAAGCTGTGTTCTAGTCACATCGGTCTTGTTATGGAAAGTTTTTTAAATTAGAGCCGAAGCTTCTAACTTTAGAAGCTTCATAATGGAAGTCGGGTAAATGGTTTGGCCAGATGGGGTAGAGGATGATAGTTTGGGCTCCTTTCCCCTATAATGATGGAACTACCTCAAGGGATAAGTCCCACTCCCA
Source organism: Pinus taeda (assembly GCA_000404065.3). Taxonomy (NCBI): domain Eukaryota; kingdom Viridiplantae; phylum Streptophyta; class Pinopsida; order Pinales; family Pinaceae; genus Pinus; species Pinus taeda. The sequence goes on from APFE030994506.1 coordinate 79,968, forward strand.
TGCGAAGAGGATCAATCACCCATCCATATTTCCTATATAAACCTCCCTTCATCCCAAGCACAAGCTAGTTAGAGTGTTGGTTGAGTGTGAGTATACTATTTTGATTAGACAAGAAAGCTATTACTAGTTCTAGCTATCTAGCTTTGTGAGGGAGAAGTCTGTTTTGGTTTGGAGTGAAGCCTAAAGGGTAGAACCTTTAAACTATTATTGTTTGAAGCCATCATAGAATGCTAGCAGAAGTGTATGGGAACTTGGTCTTGTCAGAGAAAGACTGTGACGTCAAGATGAATGGTTGTAATCTCTCTTTGATATTAATATATGCAACTATAAATTGATTTCCTACATGTTTTCTAATATTACATATTCATGTATTCATGCTTCTTGACTCATTGAGTAGGTTGAATTTCAATTTTTCTATTATTATGTTTGTGTGATGTCGTTGTTTACTTGTTTCAGGAGCTTGAAGAAGGAAGTGAGAGATTGTTGGAGCGAGTAAGTGAGGACATCATCAAACAAGATAACTGACCAAAAGGTAGGCCTTCTTGATTGATTCTAACCTAAAAAAATCTTCCATAAAATGTATCTGTTGTGGCTATACCCATTATTGGGCTAGAGGAATTCGTTCATGTCCGCACTTATAATTTTACTTCACCACAAATTGGTGACTCCACTGGGGATATCCCATCTTTTATTTGTTTTGGATTTCATGATTTCATGAGAACTTTGCTAGTTTCATGCTTCCCCTTTGGTTCTGTTTCTTTTCCCCTGCTTACTAGCCTAAGTCTAAAATCCATAGTAGCAGATCTGGTCCTTGTTTTGAATTTTTTTTTTTTTTTTCCCTACTTCCCTCAAACAACACATTTAATCGACTGACAGTCGTGCCGAACGGTGTGAATTGTTGAGGAACAGTGACGCCAACCTGCCTCTGGCGCTTGTTGTCAATTAGGCAGTCACACCGATCTATGTAAGTGAAGATTAGGGCTAGACTCCAATCTTGGCCAATGTGTTTTGATTTTGTTTTTTTGACCTCTTGAACCCTTTTGACTATTTTCTCCCTGATTAGGAAGCCACTTTTCATTTGGTTTTGCTTTCTTATTGGCTTGTCATCTTTTTGTTTGATTGATCAAGTCATTGAATGGCTAACGATACTAAGACATCTAGCTAGTCGTCCATTCAGCAGCTTGTGGACTCATCAAGTTTGGTTGTGGGTGAGCTTGCTCCTTACATTTGTTTTTTGGTCCCTTGTATGACTTTAACCTCTTTTTGCACAAGTTTAAAAAGGTTTTGTTCACTAGTTTGAACGTCTTTTCTCGGCATAGATTACATTGTTGGTCTTATTTTTTGGTAAAGACAATGTTTCATTGATCTGAATGAACTTCTCTTTTCATGTTAGCATCTACTTGAAGAGTTCATAGTCTCAAATTTTATTCCATTGAAATATTGTATGAAAAAATTTTGTTTCGTTGCTTCAAGAAAAATATGAAATTTTAGCTTGTTACATCATTATGATTTGCATCTCTTAGAAAACTAGAATTGCATCAACATTTGAAATAGGAAGATAATTTTTTTCATTTTGAAAGGACTGATAGATAAGTGCTTGTCAGGGAATTAGGAATTGGAATGGATTTTTCATTAGTTTATTTTCAAAAAGGCGAAGTGGTGAACAATCATTTCATTTTTAGTTGCTTTATTGCTTGCTTTTGATTGAGTAGTTTCTACCCTCTCTAGTGTAAGTATTTCATTGAATTGAAAGGATCTTGTCCCATTAAGTTGCATTTTAGGTTTTTTGAGTAGCATTGCTAAGACCTAAAAAAATGAAACCTAACTCAAGATAAACTCTAAAATGAATTCAATTAACCTAAGGTGCATTTGACATTAACGATCATATCTAGAAGGTCTAGGCTAGAGATGTGTTCCGGTGTTTGTAAAACTAGCAGATGTCACTAGCTTCAGCATTAGATAGCGCTAGCATGGATTTCTGCTCCCAGTACCATTGAGTATATAACAAAAGACCCCACTAGGCTGCAATCGTTTTATCCTTAGGAAGCCAAGTCGACCACCTTGTGAGCGTGATACACCAAACACAACATTTGGGGTGATTGCCTGCTCGTACTTCTTGGTTTGCTAGGAGGTATTTTGTAGTTCATAGTTTCCTGGTAATCATGTTTACCTAGATCATCCAGCGTAGTCATTTGACCTTTTTGACTCATTAAATTTAAAATATCATCCGAGCACTTCTCCTTTTGAGCCTGTTTCCAATTGAAAGTGACAGAGTCATATTTGTTTCCTTCTCAACTCTTTAAAAATAAAAGAACATCAGTCTTTTATGCGTCTTAATAATTGATTGCCCACGATCCAAAACATCTTGTTAGTATTTTTGACCAAATCGTGAATCTCCTTAAACGGATATTTTAAAGCCTTGAAGTTACTTATTATATCCACTAAAACAAGGTCATCGTGGCTGAACCATCTAGTTCACCGAATTCCTCTTCCTCTTCTCCATTTGAAAGATTGTCTGAGTTGTTTCCTGAGTTACAAAAGTCACTTGAGGACAAAAATGTTGAACTTGAAATTGTTTTGAGTGTCCAACCATTGTCATCTTGTGCTTCGCCTACTTCCGATTCAGGGTCATATGTTGATCTTGGCCCAGAATATCTGGATAATCCCGTTCAAACTCCAGAGAACTCGCTAACCACTAACATTCAGCTTGGATTAGTTATCTATCCTCCAAACCCTCTGTTTGACATTGTTGAGATATCACCACAGCACCTTACAGTCCATACGACCAACCGAGTGTTCCTTCAGAACTCTCCCCTAGTACACATTTAACCATTTTTCATCGTTTCTTTTTAGACATGGAACCTGAAGGCGATGCCCCAATCACTTCTCCAGATGAGTCTAAAGTTTCTACTCCACACACTGTTGAGGGGGAGGAATTGCAGTTGCAGTTTCCTCCTGAGCATTTCCCTTATTCAAAAGGTATTCCCTCCAGTTTTCCACCAAGCTATGTGTCTTTGGGACACTTAGTTTCAGGCACACCTAGTGCCTCATCACTCTACTATAATTCTGTTTGGTGATTAGATGTTAGGCCTACCTCAGGTCTATTCGTCATGAACACAACTTCCCAATTAGTTTCTACTTCAGTCCCGGTGCAACCAACCGTCCTAAACACCCTTGTATCATTGATCCCAGTTACGTGTCAGCCTCAATCGGCAGTTTCAAAGATTGTCTCTGCCAGTTCTTCTATCCCATTAGTCAGTGGCCAGATTGTGCCACCGCCCAGGGGAACAAAACCTGAATGTCTCTATGGTGTCAGGTGCCACTCTCACAAGCTCACATGCTAGGTATAAACCAACCCTCTTTTTGTATTATTTACAACCCTGCTGACCCTACTAGATCAAGCAATGTCTAGTACCAACAGGTTTAGAATCCTGGTGGTCCGTCTGCATCGAGAAATTTTCAGTATCAATAGCACTATGGGGCTCATGTCTAATACCAAAATCCTTACATTCCATATGGTTCTCAAGGATCAGTTAATCAACCTTACATCCTCTAACCTAGGCAGTACATCCAACTTGGCTACGACCAGATTCAGTTCAGTAATTTCCCAGGCACTGTTCAAGTACCCTTGCAATAACAAGGACAACTTCTGCACTAACCAGGGCAACCTTTGTTACTGCAAGGGTAACCTTTGTTGCAGCAAGGGCTTTCCGTGCAACAGCAAGGGTAGGTTATCCTACAGCAAGGTCACCTGCAAAAACTGCAAGGTTAGTCCTTTCAATAGTTGTAGTAGGTTGCACAATAGCAGATGCAATATTCTCTACATACCTCTCAACCTGTACCCTCATAGGGCCAACCCTTATAGCCCCAGGGACATAATTTGTAACCGCAAGGTCAACCCTTGCAACAACAAAACCAACCCAGGTAGCAGTAATCCTTGTATACATATTAGCAAGGTCAACCCTTGCAGGGACATGGTCAAGGTCAAATCCTACAGCAGTAGGTGTAGAATCCTCTCATCCAAGGTCAACTGGTTTAGAATCCTGCCAGCCAAGGGCACTAGGCACAAAACCCCTATGTCCAAGGGAAACAAGTGTATCAACCTTATACCCAATGACTGCAGGTCCAAAATGCTCTTATTCAAGGGCAACAGGCCCAACAACCCTATGTTCCAGGACAACAAGTCGCATACCCACATGTCCAAGGTCAATAGGCTCAATAGCCTTTTAGCCCATACGTTTCCTATCAGCAACCTATACATGGACATTTTCAAGGTATTCAAAGTTTGAATCCTCCCTTTCGTCAAGGTAATCCACAATGGGGGTAGCCTCAAATGCCATATGGCCAAAATCCCCCACTATGGGGTCAAAATACTTAACAACAGTGATGGACTCCTCCTTATGGGCCCGCCTATTGACCTCCTACACCTATTAACACTTAATTACCTTTCTTGGCTACACTTGAGTTGTTGGATGTATCATGTCTTACGAATGATCTGATTCTTCATTCACCATACTGGCCTCTGGTGCCATCAAAAATACCAAGTGATTGCGCAAAGTTCAATGGAAAAGCTAAGGAAGATCCTCAAGCCCATGTGATGACATATCACCTCTGGTGCTCGTCGAACTCATACGTGGATGATTCCATTCATCTTCATCTTTTCCAACGAACGCCCATGGGTGCTGCAGTGAAATGGTACATCGAGCTAGCTCGAAGTACTTTCCATGACTTAAATTCATTAGCCATGGCTTTACTCACGCATTTTCAATTATTGGTTCGTTATGAAACTAGTACCTACTTGCTCACATCACTTAAGCAAGACATAGCGATCCACATCTTTGATCATATCCATGAATGGAGACATAGACGTCACTTGATCAAGTTCAAGATAGTTGATCAGTTGCTCGCTGAATGGTTTACCAAATCATTTGTAGCCCCAATTCCTCGCGATATAGCTATGGGTGGATGTGTCACGAAAGAGCAAGCCATTTCCCTTGCTCAATACTTGGATCTAGTTTACTCTTACTTTGACACTTTATACGAATTGTTACCTAATGCTCTATGGCCATCATCCAATCCCGCAACATCAAAGTCACCAGTTGTTCCTCCCATTGATGGAGTTATTCGTTCAATATCCCAGATCCCCACTAAAACCTTTTCCAAAAAGAAGTCAGTCTCGAATCCTGCTCCCAATAATTCATCTCAGAATCTGCTAGGCCCTGGTAAAACGTCAAATCTCCATGTTTTCCAATCTACCATAGAGGAAAAATCCTCAAAAGGAGAAAAGAAAGGCAAAGGCAAAGCTAAATCTGATGCCTTGAAATAGGGTCCTCCGAAATCATCTCTTGGAAAATCTTCACAACGGAAACCTAAGTATCCTTGTGTCATTTGTGAGGAAGATCACTATACTAAGGATTTTCCACAATGATCTGAAGTTAGTCACCTGCTCAAAGGGACCCCTACCATCCTTAAAGAGCCATTTCCATCTCAACAGACTCAAATGGTAGACCAACCCTGATCCGCTTCCTATGGATCTCAAGTTTTCATGAGAAGCACACCCATTAATGTGGCTACCCGATCAAAATATTATCAAACTCTAGCTCCGACAACTAGGAAAGAAAAAGAAGTTGCTCCTTCTTCTTCCACCTCGAGTTCTGGCCCTCTTCAAATCAAGCACCCTAACCCTGATTCCACTACACTGCCACCCTCTCGAGGTGTGCTACAGAAATATTTGCATAGTCCCAACACCTAAGCCACTCAGCCCTATAATATTGTTGAGGATCTAGCTTAGGCACCATCAGCTATGTTGGCTCTTGAGGTACCCCAAAGCTGCCCATCGCAGCTAAATCTTTGTTTTCGGCTATTGGAGGCATCAATGCCACCTATTATAATTTGGTCTCTTTCAATCTAGAGAACCATGTTCCATGGATCCCTCAGCAGATTTCCTTTCTTATTCAGGTAATCATTAACGAGAAGACCATCCACCACACTGTCATAGATGAAGGTGCTTCCACCTGCATCGTGTCAACTACATGTTGGAAGGCTATTGGTTCCCCTACACTAAACTAGTCTCTGAACACTTTGGAAGCTTTCGATGGGCATGATTCATGACCCTTAGACATCTTACCTAACCTTGCCATCATCCTGGAAGGCAAGACAGTGCAAGTCAAAGTAGCCAATCTCAATTATAATCTTATACTCAGCCGAAGTTGGACTCACGCCATGCATGCCATGGCATCCTCTTTGTTTTCCGTGATCCATTTCCCCATCAAGGAAATATTGTCACCATTGATCAGTTGTCTTTCTTTGCCTCTTCCTCTTTGGATGGAAATATTCCATACGTCAAGCACTCTGGTGCTCCCTATGGAAGTGTTGGGGCAGGTCTCTTCGAAGACTCTACCTTAATGGGAATTTTTCCACTCTGACCTCCTCATGTTGCCTCTGTCGACATGGTCTTGGTTAAATCTAATCCCTGGGTCATACCTGCACTAGATCTTATTGATTCTTGGGGTGAGGTCATGCTGCTTAGTCCCGCCAATGTCAATTATTTGGAAATTATTTCAACTTCGAAATCTGCATCCTCTCATTCTCATATGACAAAGATCTCCCTCCAAATATATTCTCAATGCCCCTAGCTTAGCACTTTGGAATCATCGGATCCCTTAGCTGAGACCTTCCTCCCCAATGAAGGTATCATGGAAATCATGTCTCTCAAGGAACCACCATGGATCGATACCCATCATCACTCCTCATTTGTGCCTCACCCGAAGCTCATTTCTACCACTTTCGAATATTCCTCTTCTCCATTTCCGCCATCGATTATTACTCATGAATTATTGTAGGAAGGAAATTTGAGTAATATTACCCAAGTGATACTGATTGACATTTCTATCAAACCCGGTGTCATTTAACATGTTCATATTGGGGTATCTTGTTCTCTCGATGAGATCAAAACATATACTCATCTATTTCAGGAATTTCATGATGTGTTTGCATGGTCTTATGAAGAAATTCGCTACATCGATTCTAGAATTATGGTGCATCAAATAACAACGTATCTGCATGTGAAGCTGGTTCAGCAATGGTTTCACTCGGTGCATCCTACGAAGGCCACTGCTATTAAGGGTGAAGTTGAAAATCTTCTCAAATTTGGGTTCATCTATCCCATCCCCCTGATAGACTGGGTGTCCAATATTGTCTCGATGACTAAAAAACAAGGCGCAATCCACATTTGTGTGGATTATCAAGATCTTAATCATAACTATCCTAAAGACAACTATCCTACTCCCTTCATTGATCAAATCATTGATGAATGTGTCAAGAGCAAGATCTTTTCCTTTATGGATGGCTTCTCTGGTGATAACTAGATCAATATCTTATTAGCCAATCAAGAGAAGACAACATTTATCTACCCATGGGGTATGTTCGCATACAAGAAGCTTCCTTTCGGCCTCAAAAATGTTGGAGCCACATTTCAATGGAAAATGTCCTATGTGTTTCATGATATTTGCAACATTGTCCAACCTTACTTGGATAACCTTCCTACCCATTCTCATAAGCAACAATATCACATAGACCATCTTTGGTAGATTTTTCTATGCTCTAACATTCGGTTAAATCCAAACAAATGTGTTTTCTGTGTGGAATCAAGATGACTCCTCAGCTTTATCGTTTCTAAAGATGGAATTCACATGGATCCATTAAAACTCGAGGCTATTGTAAATTTACCCCCTCCATCTTCACTACACCAACTCCAGAGCATGCAAGGAAAGGCCAACTTTCTCTGTCATTTTATACCCAACTATGTTGGGCTAGCTATCGAGTTTACCCGATTTCTCAAACAAGGAACAACCTTTGCATGGGACGAGGTGGACCAAAAATATTTTGATGATCTTAAGGCCATCCTCATAAATACTCCTCTGTTGCATTCACTATACTACTATCGAGATTACTTCCTTTACCTGGCTGTAGCCCCTAGCACCATTGCTATGGTGTTGGTCTAAGACGATAATGAAGGAAATGAACATGTGATCTACTACCTTAGCCAGAATATCCTTGACACTGAAACGTGTTATGCACATGTCGAGAAGTTGGATTTAGCTGCCGTTTAGGCTGTTCAATGTTTTCAGCACTACATTATTTTACGTATGACTACAGTTATTTATGAATGCAACCCTATGACCTATATGCTGACTCATCAGTAGCTAGGGGGAAAGTATTCTAAATGGATTGTTATCTTGCAAGAATTTGATTTTGTCTTCACTATGAACAAATCTAAGAAGTCACTTGTTTTCACTAAATTGATTTGTTCCCTTCCCTCCAAAGCTCTCCCTACTCATGCAGATGAACGACTCCCAGATGAGACCCTTTTCCTAATTAGCACCCTTGATCCATAGTATAGTGATATCATCATGTATCTCCAAACCTCGATGTTCCAGTCCACATTGACCAACGATGATCATCAAAGGATTTGACATCATTCCCAACCCTACCATATTATTGGTGATACTTTATACGTGTCAGTGTCGATTCTATTCTTTGCTAATGCCTCACGATCGAGGAAGCTGAAAAAGCTCTCAATGATTGCCACTTGAGGACAAGTGGTGGTCATATGTCTGGTTATGCTACAACTCATAAACTCCTTCAAAGACTGTATTATTGTTGTCCACAAGTGTCACGAATGCCAAATTTACCAATGCAAGATGTGCGCCCCACCCTGCTCACCTACACCCCGTCATTATTGTTCATCCCTTTGCCAAATGGGGCATTGGTTATATGACATGTAACCCTCGTTCGGCTGGGGGGCATAGCTATATTATCGTCACTGTGGATTATTTCACCAAATGGGCTAAAGCGATGCCTACATATTCGGTAGATGGTAAGACAGTGTCTCAATTCCTTTTTAACCATGTTATTTCTAGGTTCAGTGTACCCCAAGCCATTGTCATAGACCATGGCTCCCATTTTAGAGATTACATGATGGAAGAACTAACATATGCATTGGGTTGCACCATGATGACTCGACCCCATATTACCCTCAGGACAACGGCCAAGTTGAAGCAGTGAACAAGGTTTTGTTCACCATGCTTCAATGTACTATTGGGATGCACAAGTCAAATTGGCATCTCATGTTTTTTCAGCTTTATGGGCCTGCCGAAATTCAATCAAAGATGCAACTGGGTTCACACCATTCCAGTTGGTCTATTGTCTAGAAGCAACATTGTCAATCGACTGTGAGATTCCTTCACTCAAGTTAGCTATTGAACTCCTCCTTGAAACATCACCTCAAGAAGAATGCCTCTTATATTTAGAATGACTAGATGAGACTTGCCACCTGGTTTCCTTGGTCATCGAAGCATAAAAGAAACAGGTCAAATCCCATTTCGATTAGTCGGTCTCCCCTCATGTTTTCTCTAAGGGTGATTTGGTCCTGTTTTATGACCAAGCTAACGATAAGCTGGGGGCAAACAAGTTTGAGCCTATGTGGCATGGGCCCTATATTGTAAAATGTGTTTTGCAGAAGGGAGCCTGGAGCTTATTGATTATGAAGGAAACCCTCTTGATAAGCCCCAAAACGGTCTTTACCTCAAAAAGTGCTATGCTTAGGACATCTTTCATGGTTACTTATTTACATTAGTGTGTGATTCCTTCTTGTACAATGTGGTTTTGTGTGATAGTTTTCAAACAAATTTCCTGTTTACTATGCTTTTCTTGCTTTGCAAATGTCTGTGACTCCTCACATTGGTTTCAACAATGGTGCTTGCCGAAGTACCCAGAACCTATCATCGACGACATGGGTTATCTACAACCCTAACAGTGAGTTGATTGACCTTCAAGGTATCTGCCTAGGTTGTACAACCAACAACATTGCTGACTACAGTGCGGTCATCGAACTGTTATTAGAGGCCATCACTTTGGGCATCAGAGAATTGGTTGTAAACCTGGATTCATAGTTTGTCATCCTTCAACTCAACGGGCAATATTCCATTAGGAACCCTCAAATATTACGAATTTATCTCCATATCTATCTATTCGAAATATATTTTTATTATATTAAATATCATCCTATTCCTAGATGCATGAATACATTGACGGATGAATTAGCTAATTACGTATTGGATAGACATTTATGAAACATGTGAAAGATAAGACAAACCATTCGTACCATAATAGAAAATAAAATACAACATTATATATTATATATATATATATATATATATAAATATATATATATATATATATATATATATATATCTATATATATATATATATATTATATATATATATATAATATATATATATATATATCTATATATATATATATATATATATATATATATATATATATATATATATATATATATTATTTATTTTATTTATTTATTTATTTATTTATTTATTTATTTATTTGTATGTATGTATGTGATAGAATGTTTGATACATTAAAACCCAAAAAATAACATGTATGTCTATAATAAAATTGGCAGCTTGCAGGCCTCATACATCCGTGGCACACAAGCCTCACAAAATATGTAAATGTTGGACCTAGGAACTACTCACCATGGTGGTCATGATAGCATGAGACAGCTTGTGCAACATGACTCAGTAATCAGTGAATCCAATCTAAGACTCCCACTATGTGCCTCTAGTACCATCGAGGCATGTCTCCTATCTGAGCATACTCCGGGATAGCATGGGTCAACCCCTCGAGGTTCCTTGTGATCTCCTCCTCATTATCACTCCCTTCCTGAGAAGGGGTGATAACATTAATGGGATGGGGGACGTGCCTAGCTATCGGGGACATCTCAGCTGGCTGCTCTAGTCCAACATCTGCATAGACAAGAGAAATGTTATAAGCATGCATATACCAAAAAAAATTAAAAATCATCAAAATCAAAAATTTGATTTTTCACCTTCATCATCGAAGTCCTCCCCATCTGGTAAAGGCATATATGGGTCTGCACAAAAATCAATGCCATTGTACATCCACTCCTCCATGACGATCTTCTGTCATCATGACCATGAAAACAATGTTGGTGGGTATGATATATGCTGACCCCTAGTGATCCTGGGCATCAAATGACTTCAGTGGGCCATCTGTGAATCGCATGGCACAGGAAGATCAACCTTAGTCAACTAAACTAGAACAATGGCACTCGTTCCAAGAAGAAAGTCATAAGTACTGATTCGAAGCCAAAGTTCTTCAGATTCCCAGCCTTGGCCTTGGACAACTAGCATTTGATGTTCATCTTCATGGCCTCCAACCAGTTGAAGACCATAGGAGCTGTGGAGTCAATAACATAAAGGAACTTCGACTTTTTAGTCTCATGTTCTGCCTAGGACCCCAGTACACTCATGAGAGTCAACAAAAGCACCCTCAATGTCAGATCTCACACACTAGAAATCTCTATCCTCCAGCTCTTGGATTTTAGGGCCTCAAGGTAATGTTCGGCTAGCAGGGAAAATATGCTTGCCCTGACCAGACGTGACCTATATAAGTTCATTGGCTCACCTCTATGAGAAAATCTAGTGATGACATAGATATATGAAGTTTTCAACTCCAGCTCTTGGTCTCCAATGACAAAAATCTCATGATTGATGTCGCAAAGGCTTATCAAGTACTGAAGCAACTCAGGCTGGGCCTGCATCCCCAGTGTAAGGAAAAGTTTGAGGAGCCCACAAGCCCTCAAAGCTTCCAGGAAATTTGGATCATTGAATGCCTGGGTGTCAATGTCTTCATGTTCTCTTTCCTTCCAATCCACCATTTTTGACAATTTCTCTACTGCAAAAGCCATTTACTTGAGTCAATCATCAATTATGCCACATAAAATTCAAGTTTGAACGGTCATTTCCTAAGAAAAAAAGATTTTTCCCTATCCACGGCACTGGTGTGCCTATTTTAGAAACATTCACTCTGGTCAGCATTGATGGTTATGCAAATTACTCTCGTCTGGCACGATCCCGTGCCTGGGAACTGCGTCGATCAAGGGCGAATTTGTTTCTCAAAAACCTCCCCAAAATCCTAAAAATTTACTAAAAACAGAAATGAATATCATGAAAAATTGAGATCAGGGCTTCAACTATTACCTGGAATTGATGGCTCATTGATTAACCTCCTGGATCTTCCATAATCTACTCAGAAAAAAAAAAATAGGGCAAAAGTGGGTAAAAAGTCTTCACTGCAAAGGTAAAATGGTAAATGGTAAAAACATATTTACTTTTCCCCTTTTCATTCATTTTTTCATGAAAATGTCAGGTTTTGTAAATGTTTTTGACCTATTTTACCTCAAGGAATCGATAATATGCTTTGCCTTACATGTGTAGAAACAGGTGATGGATGCTCGACGATGGTGATGAGTCATGTTTCAACTCTTTTCTCGACTCAATAAACTCATATGAAAATATTGCCAAGTATTTTTCCCTTTTTGACTTGTTAAAGAGAATAAAAATGGGGGGTCCACTTTCATCTCTTTTCTGACCCTTTAAAAATGAAAATATGGTCGAGCCCTCATCGTTTTGAACTCATTAATGGATGTGAAACATTGTGTGCCTAGTATAAGTTTACCCCCTTTTCACGTTGGGAGGCACTATTTATGAAAAAGGTACTCCTTCACTGAAATGGTCAAGCAGTTCTCTCACGTATTGTTTTCTACCTCTTTGGGCTCGAGAGATACAAACATATGAAAAGGGACCATGTGGAGTTCTCTTTTATGTGTCTTTTTCAAACTCTCTAAACATGAAAAAGATGTCGAGTTACATCTTTGTTGGACTCGTTAAAGTATTACACGACATTGGATTCGTCACCATAACGAACACGAGTTTCTCCTTCCTAGGGCTCGTTAAACTTTCTAGGTCAGATTCATCCGAAGGATGAACTTACAGTGCAAGCATATGCTATCCCCTTCAAGCATGCAATTAAAAAATAATTGGAGTACTTACCAAAAATGGTGTGGGGAAATTTGGAAATCTATCGAGTTATGTCAGTAGCTTACTCTTGAACATGGAACTCTTTTCCTCGTGTTGGGTTAGGACATCCCCCTCTGTATGATTGACCTTCCTTGGTTTGGGCCATTCAGTTTTTCCTTCCATTTGATCTCTACCATGTCATCTTGACCACCGATCCCATGGATCCAAAAGCTACCAAACTTCCAGTTGTGTTGTCGATATGTTCAAGAGTTGTCCTTCTGCAGTTACACTTACCTCTAGTTCTCTGTATCATCCAAAATCATATTACATCCTCTCATCTCATGTCGATGATGTGGGGTTCATTATGGACCTCCTTCGACATAGTATCTTTCTGTTGACATCGACTCATTATCTAGGAAGTTGACCGAGAGACTCCCTTCCAGTACCTTAGAGCTTGCATGCTCTAATGGCAAGTTCTTCGCACTCAACGACAAGTTCACATCATTGGATTTTGATCGAGTGATTTCATGGGTGTTCAACTTCAGTCCTTGCATTCACATTTCATGAATTATGTTGATAGTAACTTGAAGGCCAGATTCATTATTGGTGGCTTCTCTCGTGCTTGTTAACAGTTTACATCATTGACTGGTAATAAAGCGACTTTATAGCATGTTCAATGTCAACAGATCTATTCGCATGCTAGGATCTATACTTTGATCGTGTTAGGTTGCTGCGTAAGACCCTGGACTCAGATCACAAAACTCTAGGTTACAAAGTGATGTGACATGATTTATGATGATATGCATGTCTCTTTCAAATGGTTGACTATGACTAGGCCATGAGTTATCATATGTGATCCTTCTCATTATTGGATGGTTGCGACCATATATTAGTTTTGATATGATCCTCTTTCACAGATGGTTATGCCCATACCTAGATCCATTTACATGATTATTCTTTGGATGGCTGTGTCCATGCCATGATTCATGTATCATTTGATAGAGATGTCAATTTATGTATATGTATCTGTACTTTCTTGCAGGTTTTCCGACGACGAACCAGTTCCCCACATTGATTTATAAAGCATTTCACCCTCACTCTAATTCGGCCTTCATGCTTTAGGGGGCATCTGTTACATAGAATTTTTTCATTGTCCCTGCGCTCCCGTTCCTTTATCTCGGAGGACCTCTACAGTGAACCCCACATGCTTTGCCCTCATGAAGAAACTCCCATTATGTCCCTCTTCATGAGCAGGTCATTTCCTTTTTGCACCATTTCCCCCGAAACTTCTATTTTGCCCAATTTACAAGGCCAATGCTAATGACCTTTATATCCCCCGAGTTGATGTACAGATATTAGCACTATTCCCTATGTCGATCAGTGTGTCTAAGATGTGTCCCAGTTGTTATGGTCCTGTTATGTAATTTTTTTTAAATTAATGTCGAAGCTTCTAGCTCTAGAAGCTTCATAATGGAAGTCTGGTAAATGGTTTGGCTCGATGGGGTCGAGGATGATAGTTTGGGCTCCTTTCCCCTATAATGATGGAAATACCTCAAGGGATAAGTCCCTCTCCCATGAGAAGAGCATCCATCTCCCATCCATATTTCCTATATAAACCTCCCTTCATCCCAAGCACAAGCTAGTTATACTGTTGGCTGAGTGTGAGTATACTATTTTGATTAGACAAGCAAACTATTACTAGTTCTAGCTATCTAGTTGTGTGAGGGAGAAGTGTGGTTTGGTTTAGAGTGAAGCCTAAATGGAAGAGCCTTTAAACTATTGTTGTTTGAAGCCATCATGGAATGCTAGTAGAAGTGTGTGGGAACTTGGTCTTGTCGGAGGAAGACTGCGATGTCATGACGAATGGTTGTAATCTCTCTTCGATATTAATATATGCAACTATCGATTGATTTCTTACATGTTTTCTAATATTACATATTTGTGTCTTGATTCTTCTTAACTCATTGAATAAATTGAATTGTAATTTGTCTATTATTACGTTAGTGTTTTTTCATTGTTTACTTATTTCAGGAGCTTGAAGAAGGAAGTGAGAGATTGCTAGAGTGAGCAAGCGAGGAAATCATCAAACAGGATAAGTGACAAAGAGGTAGGCCCTCTTGATTGATTCTAACCTGAGGAAATCTTCCATAGAATGCATCTGTTGTCGCTAGACCCATTATCGAGCTAGAGGAATTTGTTTGTGTCTGCACTTATAATTTTACTTCACCACAGATTGTCACTGTCGACCAATTGTCTTTTTTTCCTCTTCCTCCTCAGATGGAAATGTTCCATATGTCAAGCACGTTGGTGCTCCCTATGAGAGTGTGGGGGTAGATCTTTCCAAAGATTCTTCCTTAATGGGATTTTTTCCACTCCCACCCCCTCATGTTGCCTCTGTCAACATGATCTCGGTAAAATTTTATCCTTGGGTCATACCTTCACCAGATCTTGTTCATACTTGGGGCAAGGTTGTGTCGCTTATTCCTACCGAAGTCAATTACATGGAAATTGTTTCAGCTTCAAGTTCTGCATCCTATGATTCTTTGATGTCGAAGATCTCTCTCGATACGTACTCTCAATCCCTGTTGCTTGACTCTTTGGAATCGACTGATACCTTAGCTGAGACTTTCCTTGCCGATGAAGGTATCATGGAAGTCATGTCTTTGGAGGAACCACCTTGGATCGATACTCATCATCACTCCTCATTCCTGCCTCATCCAGTGGTCATGTCTACTGTTTTAGAGGAGTCCTCTTCTCTATTTCTGCTACCGACCATCACTCACAGAATATGGTTAGAAGAAAATTTGGGTAATATTACCCAAATGATGCCGATTGACATTTCTGTCAAACTCGGTTTCATTGAACATGTTCATATTGGGGTATCTTGTTCTCCGGATGAGATCAAGATATATACTCGTCTATTTCAAGAATTCTATGATGTGTTTGCATGGTCCTATGAAGAAATTCTCGGTATTGATCCTAGCACTATAGTGCAGGAAATCCCAACTTATCTGCATGCGAAGATAATCAATCAAAGGCTTCGCCCGATGCACCCTAGTAAGGTCGCCGCGATTAAGGGGGAATTTGAAAAAATTCTTAAAGATGGGTTCATCTACACCATTCCCCTTACAAACTGGGTGTCCAATATTGTCCTGGTTACTAAAAAACAAGGTATGATCTACATTTGTGTCGATTAACGAGATCCCAATCATGCTTGTCCTAGAGATAACTATCCTACTCCCTTCATTGATCAAATCGTTGATGAATGTGCTGAAAGTGAGATCTTTTCTTTCATGCACAGCTTTCCTGGTTACCACCAGATCAACATCACATTGGTTGATCAAGAAAAGACAACTTTTATCTGTATGTGGGGTATGTTCATGTATGAAAAGCTCCCTTTCGGCCTAAAAAATGTTAGGGCTACATTTCAAAGGGAAATTTCCTATGTGTTTCATGATATTCGCAACATTGTCCAACCTTACTTGGATGACCTTCCCACTCATTCTCGTTAGCACCAAGACCACCCAGACCATCTTCGTCAAATTTTCTATGTTGTAGACACTATAACATTCTGTTGAACCCACAGAATCTAGATGAAGCCTCTGCTTTATCGCTTTAAGGATGTTATTCGCCTTGATTCATTAAAAATCGAGGCCATTGTAAATTTAGCCCCTCCATCCTCACTTCACCAACTCTAGAGCCTGTAAGGTAAGGCCAACTTTCTCCCTCATTTTATACCCAACTATGCCAGGTTAGCCACACGATTTACTCGGTTACTAAAACAAGCAATGCCCTTTATATGGGACAAGGTGGCCCAAAAATCTTTCAATGATATCAAGGCCATCCTCGTAAGTGCTCCTCTCTTGCATCCACTAGATTATCATTGAGATTACTTCCTTTACCTAGACATGGCCCCTAGCACCATTGTTATGGTCTTGCTCCAAGACGATGACGAACGCAATGAAAATGTAATATACTATCTTAGTTACAATCTCCTCAACACTAAAACACATTATGCACATGTGGAGAAGTTGGCTTTGGTGGCTGTTCAAGCTGTTCAACGCTTTCAGCACTATATCCTTCTATGCATGGCTACAATGATTTCTGAATGCAACCCCATGACCTATATGTTGACTTGTCAACTACTGGGGGGAAAATATTCTAAATGGATCATGATCCTGCAAGAATTTTATTTGGTATTTACCACTACCAAATCTAAGAAGTCGTTTTTTCCGAATTGATTTGTTCCGTTCCCTCTAAGTCTATTCCTACTAGTGTAGATGAGTAGATCCCAGATGAGACCCTCTTTCTGATTAGCACACTTGATCCATGGTATGGTGATATCATCGTGTATCTCCAAACGTCCATGTTCCTGTCCGCATTGAATAAGGATTATTGCCACCAGATTTAGCATTACTCCCAACCCTACTGTATTATTTGCAATACTTTATACTGTGTCAATGTCAATTCTGTTCTTTGCCAATGCCTTACGATCGAGGTAGATGAACGAATTCTCAATGATTTCCACTCTGGGGCATGTGGTGGTCATATTTCTAGTTACGCTACTACTCAAAAAATCCTTTGTGATGGTTATTTCTGGTCGTCTATCTTCAAGGACTGCATTCTTGTTGTTCACAAGTGCCACGAATGCCAAATTTACAAATGCAAGATGCGTGCCCCACCTGCTCATCTACACACCGTCATTACCATTGGTCCTTTTTCCAAATGAGGCATCGATTACATGACATGTAACCCTCGTTCGGTCGGGGGGCATGGCTATATTATCGTCACTGTGGATTATTTCACCAAATGGGTCGAAGCGATGCCTGCATACTCTGCAGATGGTAAAATGATGAATCAATTCCTTTTCAACCATGTTATTTCTAGGTTCAGCGTACCTTAATCCATTGTCACAGACCATGGCTCCCATTTTAGAGATTACATGATGGTTGAGCTAACATCTGCATTGGGCTTGCACCATGATGGCTCGACCCCATATTACCCTCAAGCCAATGGCCAAGTTGAAGTTGTGAACAAAGTCTTGGTCATAATGCTTTAGCGTACTACTAAGATGCACAAGTCAAATTGGCATCTCATGCTATTTTCAGCTTTATGGGCCTACTGAACCTCAACCAAAGATGGAACTAGTTTTACACCATTCCAGTTGGTCTATGGTCTAGAAGCAACATTATCAATCAAATGCGAGATTCCTTCACTCAAGTTAGTTTTTCAACTCCTCAATGAAATGTCACCCCAAGAGGATCACCTCTTATATTTAGAGTGATTGGACAAGACTCGTCATCTCGCCACCTTGGTCATTGAAGCACAAAAGAAACAGGTCAAATCCCATTTCGACCAGTCGGTCTCCCCTTGCACATTCTTTGAGGGTGATTTGGTCTTACTATACGAACAAGTTAATGATAAGTTGGGCACAGGCAAGTTCGAACCCATGTGGCATGGGCCCTACATTGTGAACCACGTTTTGTAGAAAGGAGACTATGAGCTTATTGATTATGAAGGAAATCCTCTAAATAATCCCTAAAATGGGCTTTACGTCAAGAAGTACTATGCTTAGGTCATCTTGCATGGTTACTTATGTACATTAGTGTGTCATTCATTTTTGTGCAGTTTGGTTTTGTGTGGTAGTTTTGAAACAACTTTCCTATTTACTATGCTTTTCTTTCTTTGCACATGTCTACAACTCCCCACATTGGTTTCGCTGATGGTGCTTGTGGTAGTACCCAGAAACTATCATCCATGGCATGGGCTATTTATAACCCTAACGGTCAGTTGATTAACCTTCAAGGTATCTGTCTAGGTCACACAACTAACAACATTGCTAAATACAGTGCAATCATCGAATTGTTTTCAGAAGCCATTACTCTTGACATTAGAGAGTTGGTTGTCAACCTAGATTCATAGTTTGTTGTCCTTCAACTCAATGGAAAATATTCCGTCAGAAACCCTCAAATATTGAGAATGTATCTCTCTATCCATCTATTGGAAAGACATTTTGATTACATTACATATCATGATATTCCTAGATGCATGAATACATTAACAGATGCATTAGCTAATCATGTGTTGGATAGAAATTTACAAAACATGTGAAAAGATAAAAGAAACCATTTGTACCATAGTAGACACGAAAATATACCATATATATATATGGTGATAATGTTTGATACATCAGAACCTCAAAAAATAATATGTGTGTCCAAAATAACGTCGGCGGCTCGCATGCCTCATATATCCGTGGCACGCAGGCCTCATATATCCATGGCATGCAGGCCTCGAAAAATTTAAATGTTGGACCTAGGAATTAATAAGCTTGGTAATCATGGTAGCATGATAAAGCTCATGCAATACGAGTCAACAATCGGCAAATTTGATTTGAGACTCCCACCATGTATCTCTGGTACTGACGAGGAATGTCTCCTACCCGAGCATACTCTGGGACGCCATAAGTCAACCCCTCAAGGTTCTTCGCGGTCTCCTTCTCGTTGTCACTCCCTTCATAATAACGAGCGATAACATCAATAGGATAGGGGACACACCTAGATATTGGGGACATCCCAGCAAGTCGCTCTGGTCCAACGTCTGCATTAATAAAAGAAATGTTATAAGCAAATATATACAAAAAACAATCAAAAATCTCAAAATTAAAAGGTTAATTTTTTAACTTCATCATCAAAATACTCTCCATATAGTAAGGGCATATTTGGATCTCCACGGAAGTCGGTGCCACTATATGTCCAGTCCTCCATGATGAATTTTTGTCATCATAGCCATGAAAAGAATGTAGGTTGGTATGATATGTGCTGACCCCCAGTGATCCTGGGCATCAAATGAATCTAGTGAGCCATCCACGGATCATGTGGCATAGGAGGATCTACCTTAGTTAGTTGATACTAGAATAGTGGTACCCATTCCAAGAAGAAGGTCACAAGCATTGATCCGAAGCAAAATTTCTTCAGATTCCCTATCTTGGCTTTGTTGGCACTTGATATTGATCTTCATGGCCTCGGCCCAGTTGAAGATCGTAGGAGTTGTACAGTTGATACCATAAAGGAACTTTGACTTGTTAGTCTCATGTTCCACTTCGGACCCCTCCACTCTATTGATGGTCAATAGAAGCACTCCCAGTGTCAGATCCTGAGCACTGGAAATCTCTATCTTCCCACTTTTGGATTTCAAGGCCTCATCAAATTTTCAGCAAGCAATGAAGATATTCTTGCCCCAATAGGTCGTGACCCATACAAGTTCATTAGTTCCCCTCTGCCGGACAGTTCAGTGATGAAGTATATATATGAAGTTTCCAACTCCAACTCCTAGTCGTCAATGACAAAAATCTCCTGATTAATGTCCTAACCACTAATAAGGCACCAAAGCAACTCGGGTAGCGCCCCCTTCCCTGGTGTGAGAAAGAATTTGAGGAACCTGCAAGCCTTCAAAGCTTCCAGGAAATTTGAGTCATTCATTGCCTAGGTGTCAACATCCTCATGTTCTCATTCTTTCCTGCAAAAGCCATTAATTTGAGTCAACAATCATGTTTGGCCCATAAAATTTGAGTTTAAATAGTGAATTTTTGAATAAATAGGGTTTTTCACTATTCACGGCATCAATGTTCCTGTTTTAAAAATAGTTTCACCAAAACGGCATGAATGGCTTTGTCAATCACCCTCGTTAGGCACGATTCCATGCCCAGAAGTTGCACTGACCGAGGGTGATTTTTTTTTTTCAAAAACCCCCTCCAAAAAACTAAAAAATGGTTAAAAGAGTAAATAAAGGACATGAAAATGGAGCTCAGGGCTTTATTTGTTACCTAGAACTGGCAACTCGTCGATTGACCTCCCAGATCTCCCACAATCTGCTCCGAAACAATTAGGGCAAAAGTGAGTAAAACGTTTTCACAACAAAGGTAAAATGGTAAATGGTAAAAATATATTTACTTTACTCCATTTTATTCATTTTTCATGAAAATATCAGGTTTTTGTAAATATTTTAATCTATTTTTCCTCAAGAACTAGATAATGCACTTTACCTTTTTGTGCAACAAAAGGTGATATATGTTTGATGATGATGATGAGTCATGTTTTAGCTCTTTTCTCAACTCGTTAAGCTCATATGAAAAGATTGCCAAGTGTTTTCCCCTTTTGACTCGTAAAAAATAAAATGGGGGGCCCGCTTTTAAGCTCTCTTCTGACCCTTTAAAAGAGAAAAGATGGTTGAGCCCTTGTCGTTTCGAACTCGTTAAAGGATGAAAAATGTCATGCACCCAGTATAAGTTTACCCCTTTTTCGGGCTGGGAGGCACTATTTACGAAAAAGTTACTCCTTGACTAAAATGGTCAAGTGGTTCTCTCAAGTATCATTTTCTACCTTTTTGGGCTTGTGAGACACAAACATACAAAAAGGGACCATGTGGAATTTTATTTTACGTGTCTTTTTCAAACTCTATAAACATGAAAAAGATACTGAGTTACACCTTTGTCGAACTCGTTAAAATATTAAATGACATTATATTCATCGTCATGCCGAAAATGAGTTTCTCCTTCATAGGGATCATTAAAACTTACTAGGTTGGATTCATCCGAAGGATGAAATTACAGTGCAATCATATGCTATCCCCTACAAGCTTGTGATTATAAAATAATTGGGGTACCTGCTAGGAATGGTGGGGGGAAATTTGGAAATGTATCAGTTGTTTCGGTAGCTCACTCTTGAACATGACACTTTCTACTTCGTGTCGTGTTGGGATATCCTCCTTTGTATCATTGGCCTTACTGGGTTGGGCCATTCATTTCTTCCTTCCATTTGATATCTGCTACATCATCATGATGACCGATCCTATGGATCCAAAAGTTGTCAAACTTCAAAGATGTGTTTCCAATATGTTCAAGTGTTGTCCTTCTGCAGTTACATTTTCCTTTAATTCTTTGTATCATTCAAAATCATTTTGCATCCTTTAGTCTCGTGTTGATGATGTGGGAAACATTATGGCCTTGCTTCGACACGATTGCTTTCTATCGACTTCAGCTCATTATTTGAGAAGTTGAATGAGGGACTCCCTTCGAGTACCTTAGAGCTTGCATGCCCTAATGTCAAGTTCTTTGCACTCGATGACAATTTCACATCATTGGCTTTCGATAGAGTGATTTCATAGATGTTTGACTTCAGTTCTTCTATTCACATTTCATGGATTGTGCTGATAGTACCTTGAGGACCATTGTCATTATTGGTGGTTTCTCTCGCACTTGTTAACAATTTACATCATTGACTGGTAATAAGTGATTTTCTAGCATGTTCGACATCAACACATCTATTCACATGTTAGAATTTCTACTTTGATCAGGTCATGTTGGAGTGCAAGACCCTAGGATCAAATCACAAAATTCTAGGTTGTGAAGTGATGTGAAATGATTATGTTGATATGCATGTCTCTTTTAGATGGATGGTTGCGACCATACCATAAGTTATCATATGGGATCCTTCTTAGTTTAAGATGGTTGCGACGATACCTTGGTTTCATTATGATCCTCTTTGACAGATGGCTACACCCATACCTAGATATATTTACATGATCATTCTCTGGATGGCTTTGTCCATGCTAAAATTCATGTATCATTTACCAGATTTCTCAGTTATGTATATGTATCTGTACTTGCTTGCAAGTTTTCCGATGACAGACTATGGTTCCTCGCACTGATTCATAAAGTATTTCATTCCTCACTCTAGTTCATCCTTCACGCTTTCGGAGGCATCTGTTACACACCGTTTTTTCACTATCCCTGTAATCCCCATTCCTTGATCCTGGAGGACCTATACAGTGAACCCGACATGTTTACCTCTCATGAAGAAAAACCCACTGTGTCCCTCTTCATGAGTAGATCAATTCCCTTTTGCACCATTTCCCTTGAAACTTCTATTTTGCCTAGTTTACAAGACCGATGCTAATGACCTTCATATCCCCCTCACCAATATACAAAGGTTATCACTATCCATAGCACCGATCGAAGAAACTGAGTTGTATTCCAGTCACACTGGCCCTGTTATGGAAAGTTTTTTAAATTAGGAGTTGAAGCTTCCAACTCTAGAAGCTCCGTAACCAAAATCTGGTAAATGGTTTGGCCGGATGGGTTCGAGGATGTTAGTTTGGGATCCTTTCCCCTATAATGATGGAAATACCTCAAGGGATAATACTTTCTCGCATGGGAAGAGGATCCATATCCCATCCATTCATCCTATATAAACCTCCCTTCTTCCTAAGCACAAGCTAGTGTTAATGTTGGTGTGCTAGTGCTATTCTGCTTTGGAGTAAACAACAAGCTATTGTAAGTTGTAGCTATCTAGTTATGTGAGGGAGAAGTGTGATTTGGTTCTAAGTGAAGCATAAAGGGAAGGTCCTTAAACTATTGTTGATTGAGGCCATCATGGAATGCTAGTGAAAGTGTGTGGGAACCTGGTCTTATCAGAGGAGAACCACAACATCAAGACAATGGTTGTAATCTCTCTTTTATATCAATATATATGAAACTATCGATTGATTTCCTACATGTTTTGGCATATTACATATTCATTGCTTAATGTTTCTTGACTTGTTAGGTAGGTCGAATTACAGTTTTTCTATTATCATAGTTGTTGTTTACTTGTTTCAGGTGCTTGAAGAAGGAAGCGAGAGATAGTTGGAGCAAGCAAGCAAGGAAATCATCAAACAGGATAAGCATACTAAGAGGTAGACCCTCTTAATTGGTTCTAACCTAAGGAAATCTTCCACAGAATGTATCTGTTGTGGCTAGACCCATCATCAGGCTAGAGGACTTTGTTTATGTCTGTAGTTATAATTTTACTTCACCACAGTCCTAGATGGGATAATCCCTAGCAGGCCTGGTTGGATAATTGAAAGCAACATTGGTATGTCGAAAATGGACATTCATGGCCCTTTAAGGTTGGTTCAAGAGGAAGAGGACCACCTCTCATTGAAGATAAGTATTTATTGACTTATGATGCTTCTTTATGTCCTTACTTTTGTTTAGACTTATGGATCTGATCATTATGATTATTGTTCATACAAATTGCATGTGTATTTGGGTATATGAATGTTTCTAACCTCCTTAATGAGATGTGATAAGTGTATTCTTCTTGAGGATCATTTGAAATGTAGGAAAGGTGGATAGATTTAGAAAAGGTAAAGAAGCACTACATGAAAATATAACAAAGTGCTACAAGCTCCCTATTTCTAATGAGAAGGTGCACAGGTACTTTAATATTTCAAGGTATGCATGATATATTGTTTCAAAGCCCTAACAAGATTGTCTCCTTTTGAAATGGTCCATACATGCATATGAAGGTGATTTGATTTATGATAAAATGGTGTACTTGGTATTGAAATTTTTTTATCTTCTTGAATTCTATGAGGCTACCTGACGTTGATATTTTATATACTTGATTTTGGATATTTTGATCCCATAAAGAAATCTAACACCTTGACTCTAGTATAAGATACTCTTGATACTTGACATGCATAAGACATGATGGATTTCACATAGAAGGTTATCTCCTTGATTCTTATACATGATGCTATTATGCTTATGGAAGGGTTGACACTCTTTTTGTTTTGATAATTTTTTATTGAGTGACCTAACTTGATATTATTAATAATGATAAGCATGGTTGTGGTCATATCTTGATGTGATAAGTAACTATAGCATATGGTAAAACTTGATGGATTGACTTGATAGAAAGTGTTATTATCTTTAAGATATGATGTCACATATGTCTTTTGCCCTAGTCACTTAAATCTAACCTTTGATGAAAGATCGACGTCATGATGCTAATGACCATGATGAATAAGTGTTTGATTTTATGATCTAACAGATCTACTATTGCATGACATTTGTATAAGATAGGTTGATAAATGAATAGGAATGAAGTGGATTCCCATTTAGAATCTATCTATCTATCTATCTATCTATCTATCTATCTATCTATCTATATATATATATATATATATATATATATATAATATATATATAATATATATATATATATATATATATATATATAATATAATATATAATATATATATATTATATATATATATATAAATTATATATATATGTATTATTTAAGTATGATTTATGTGGATATGACATTATTAAACTGCAACAAAATTATGATTTGAGATAAGAAGAGTATTTTTATTCAAAGTCCCAATCACACAAAAAATTAGGGTTTTCTTCTAGACACATGCACAACACGAGAAAATTTTGTCTACATAAGCATGCATGCTAAGGCCAAGGGAGATTCCCGGGGCTAAATACACTTTCATGATAACCTTAAGGGAGCATCCAAGGGTTTGATTACAATTGACCATCATCCAAAGTTTTATGAAGTTGTCTGAAGTCTAAGTGAAGGTGTCTTTGACATGTTCAACCACTATAAAGTGATTTCTAAGGTTGCTAGATTGAATTGTTGATCACATAAAATTGAAGTATCGTGCATGAAATCATATGTCCACCTGAAGCATGTCAGTCTTATAGATTTTAAGACAGAAAGATCCATGAGTAGGAAAAGTTTAGATATTTTCTATAATATGAACTTGTGTTTGTAGGTGACCAAGATAAGCATATAGATATGACATTATGATTTAACCATTGAAATTTGTGATGCAAGAGATTTGGCAGACTGATATATATAAGAAGTGTTTGAAGTTTGACATGATGTTAGACAATGATTTAGAAATATGACTTGATATTGAGATATGCTTTTGGACTATAGATCTCTATATGATAGAAAATTTGGATTTGACCTAAAGTCTAATGATTTGATTTGGTGACTGATGATTTTCCTTGATGAGAATGATATATGAGCATAGTCACTTCTGATGACTTATATTGTGATAGAAATGACTTGTATTATGATTGATATTGCATGAAAGTTGACAATTTGTTGACATGAGAATTGACACTGTGATATTGATGACTTTGATGAGATGACTTAGTTGATGGTAAAATATTAATTTATGAAAGATAAGATGTTTGGTTTGGTAAAGCGTTACGTTTGTAGAGAGAATTGCATGAAGCAAGCTTCCTGAAACATATATTCCCGCATTTATTGTTATCTGGTGAAGTTAGAATGATGTGTTACAAGGTATGACTTTGAATTTGGTTTTGGTTTTAGTTTTTATACATTGGTGGTCTACTCTTGATAGGTAATGAGCCTCTGATGATCTAGGTAATATGGAGATGGGTTCTAAATCTTGAGATATTGTGAAGTTATTGAAGAAGTATTGAAAAGTAGAAATGCGAATTCTTGGACACTCCAATTGAAGAGATATTGTTGAACTTGACTTGGAAACCAAAAATTGATTGAGAATATATGTTATTTTTTTCAACATTTGTCCGTATACATACATGATGTGAATAGAATTTGAGTTGATTCATTCCCATAGAGTTGCCACTAAGCACCCTTGAAGATGCTTGCACTGGATGATATATTTTTGGTCCGAGATATTCTTCCTATGATATATGACTATATGAATGTGATGATGAGATGATCAGATATGAGTGCTACCTTTTTATGATATTTTCCATGATATGATAGGTATGTAGCATGATTGAGGTTGAGAATGATGTTGCTAGAATGACTAGCTATGAGGCAAAATGAGGAAGCATTTGAAGGGATGTTTGAGATTTTTTTTGGATACATTGTGATGATAAAGAATGGGATCCGATTGTTAGAGAATCCAATATACATATCTGATATGCTTTTAGTGAACCAGTGCAGCTATTCAAGACAAGCTTAAGATTTTGATTGGCATCTCCTTGAGAGGGAAGATGGTTATGGTATCCTTTTGTCATTTATATGATTACTTATGTTCTAACATGATATTTTATTTGATGTCCTGTATGAACATGAGACATCTACTATTGCGACATGATGATTACCAAATGTATGTTGCTATAGAGAGAATAATTGATCAAGAATATTGAGCCATACTCTTCCTCCCCTGTCTAAGCTCCCAAGGTGTGGAATTGACATAGAGGGCTCCTAGGGTTGACGAAACTATGGAAAATAGGGTATCACCACTATCTATTACCCATAGGGTTAGAGTAGTAGCTCACCTTATCTTGGTTTTGTAGATTATACCCCATTTGGCATCATACTGACAAACTGGGCTTGTTCGGATTATCCCTTTTCATCTGGCCAACAGGGGAGGAACCTTAGGGATGTCAGATATTTACCTTTGGTAAGTCGGGTATCTTGCCAAGCTAGGATTATGATGTAGGTGTTCTACCACATGAATATTGATGGTCATTTGTGGGAATATCAGTAGGATTTAGGATGGGATGATTAGTAGCTCCATTGTATTACCTATTGCTCGATATGGGGTTGTAGTAGTAGCTCCCCCATTAGATTCCAGGTTGAGTAGGAGCTCCCTGATGTGATTCTCGGTTGATATGTGCTCCTTGATGATATGCTATCCAATGATGATACACTAACAGATATTTCGGATAGTAACCCAATGAAAAATATTCCAGGTAGTAGTTCGATGACTGATATTCTGGCTAGTAGCCCGTTGACTGATGTTCTGGGTAGTAGCCTGGTGACATAAATTATGGGTAGTAGCCCACTGACAGATATTTCGGGTAGTAGCCCACTGATTGATATTCTAGGTAGTGGCCCATTGATAAAGGTTCTGGGTAGTAACCCACTGGTAGAGATATCAGATAGTAGCCCGATGAATAGAGGGTGGTAGCTTAAGCTCCCATTTAGTAAAAAATTATTCTTCTTTTAGATTAGAGAATATTAAGCATATGAGCAAGGATGATCATGAGATATGCAAGGTATGGATTGAGATGTACATTGATGACTTTTATGGCATGATGACTACATGATAGAAATGATCAGTGCCAACACTTGAGATGCCAAGATGCCATATTGATCGATGGACATATATTGGCAAGTGGAATTCTCCCTAGTTGAGAGGGGGTGTTAAAATTATGCAACTACGGTCAAATTCAACTTTGGATAGCTCATATTATCAATATAATAATTTCAATATATTCCTCTTTTCGAGAGGACCAAAATAGACCTAAAGATCACCTTACTTGGACAACGAGAAGTTGGTAAATGAATTTATTTATTTACTCATGTATATTGGATTAGGTTGGCCCTATGCACATATACAATTGGACAAGTAAGCGTCAACATCAAATGGACTCTCATGAAAGCCTATAGATAAAAGGGACCTCAAGCTCATTTTGGACACAATCATCAAACACTCTCTTCTCTCTTCTATTGTTTGGTTAGCATAGGTCTGATGGAGGAAAGCTCACGCAAAAGGGTCTGAAACTACAAGGTTAAAGCTCGCACGTGTCTAGGGTTTTTGTTTCTCAGATGCACACTCAAAACTAAGAATTATTGGCCGTAGAAAAATGCAAAGAGTTGTCAAGAGTGCATCTGATAAGTCTTATATGCACACACACAGTGTCTCAAAGTGTGTATGGGAGGCTAGGGTTTCCACAATCCAGTTTGGTCCCCAGATGCACACATCCAGTTCTCTAGGGAGCATCATGATCTATCTTAGAAGCATGCCACAATGTCCCAGTGTGTGTCTGGGACAAAAAGATGAATTATCATTATTCCAAACATTTTTCTCAGTGACAGCCATATTCAACATTTGACTATAGTCCTCAGAATCAGGGTTTTGAGTACAATCATATTTAGGGTCATGTCATGGATGTTCTAGTTGTTTTGTTGAATTGATGAAGATATGGATCACTTTACTATACTTTTTTGAATCATTTGATGATGATATAAGAAGAAGAAAAATTTGTAATGGTTTTCCTAGTAGTGAGTTTTTCCCTAATTTTCAACCAATCTTGGTGTTTCAATGTGTGCATGCTTTTCTTCTATTGTTCCTTTATGTTCTGCTACATTGATGATGATGATATTATTCTTCATATACAGTTGCATATGTTGATGAATAATGATGTAAATATGAATAATTTTATAATGTTATGGGGTGAACTTAATGTGTTAATGAAGAAATGAAATTATCAAAGAAAAGAACATTGTAGCCCTTATTATATAGGAAAATGACTTCCTCGTTAGCTTAGACGAGAAATACACATTGGTTGAAGACAAGACCTAAATTACAGTCCTATTTTCCAGGGTAACACACCCTTGAAATAGACAAGGAGAGTTATAATGCATTCCACCTCTCATCCAAAGCGTTAGTCCCCAGGTTAACACTCTGTTTTTCCTAAAGGGAAATATTACTAGATATTTATGAGATCTTGGAGGTCAAAGTGTGAGTTGACTGACAAACACTCCAATTTTCACTTAAACGTCAACTCGAAAAGCAAGAAACATCCGCCTTTGACCTAATTAAGGACATTGTTATTCCTAATAGAGTATCATGGGAAGGGAAAGAGAATAAAGTGTGGAAACATGAAATCTTTTGCCTCAATGGAACTCATGAAAGAATTGGCAAGGATGATCCTCTCTCCATCTATATATTGGAGGCTCAGTCATTTTAGAAGAGGTTGAATGGTTGTCAAAACTTTGCAGGAGTTTTAGTATTGTTATGCTGCCAAGAAGTTGAGAGAGAGAGAGAGAGAGAGAGTGGAGCTTAAGGACTAGAGGAAGCTTGACCCAGCCAAGATGGTTGTAATCATTCTTCTTCTAAATAATAATATAGATTTGTTTCTATGTTGTCTACTTAATGGTGTTGATATTGTGTTCCTTTACATGTTGATTCAATTCCATGATTAATAAGTATCTTAGATGCATGTAAATTATATTCTTATATATTGATGTTTTGTTTATCAAGGTTTAGATGTTGTAGGATTACTCTTTTTCTTTTCTATGTGCAAGTTCTTATCGAGAAGTTGGTGAAGAGGTCTTCCACTTTGCCACAATAAGTTCTCTAATAGGGCTACACCAAGGGCTAAGGTAATCCTTATCATTTTTCTTTGTCAATCATGGATAAATATGAATATATGTGTGTTTCTTTGTGACAGTTACAACTAATCTTAAACTGTTTCCCTTAGATCCCAGAAAGACTTGAGAGGGTATTTTATGCACAACCACCTGTGAATTAATCCCTATAGAAGAAATGGTGACTCTTCTAGGGACTAATACTTAGTTCCCATTTTTTATCTTTTAAGTTCCCAGAACTCTTTCTTTCCAGGCCATCCTGTTCTTCTTGTTTCCCATTTTGACCACTCAATATACTTCAAAACCTCCTCTATTATGCATGGACTTTGATTAGATCCCAAATGAGCCTTTTTACAACCTTTTTCTCCATAACGCATCGTAGATGTGCAGTTGAGTGAGTTATAACATTCCTAAGGCATTAGGACAGAGTGTTAGTCCTACAATTAATGTTATGTATCCTCTTCTGAGAAGCGTTAGTCAACCATTATCTTGATATTCACCCTCTTCTATGGATTCCTGGGTTGGGAGGTTGCTTGTAGTTTTTTATAGGGGTATGCAACTATGCACTGTGTTTGTATGCCTACTTCTATGATCATTTTTCCTTTTAGGAAAATAGATTAAGTGCATCTGTTTTTTAGGAAAAGAAAATGAAAAAAATTGTTTAAAACTTATGTTTTAGTTGGTTTAATATTTGTGTATATTAGTTAGTTATTAGAGAGGATTGAATTTCTAAATGTTGTGCATGTTGTTATTGCATTGGATGCATGGTACTAATTGATATATATATATATATATATATATATATTATATAATATATATATATGTTATATGTATATGTATATAGTATATGTATATGTATATGTATATGTATAATGTATAGTATTATGTATATATGTATATATATATATATAATAGTGTATATATATATATATATATATATATAATATATATATATATATATATAATATATGCATATATATTATATATATATATATATATATATTATATATATATATAATATATATATATATATATATATATACATATATAATAATATATATATATATAACTCTCTCCTTGTAGAAAGACTTCTTCATCAGATTGAAATTGAAAAACATATTTGTTGCATGGTTTGAGCTAGAATCTCATAAAACTCCATACGTCAACACCCCTTCCGAAGACATTAATAAAGTACATTTAAAATCAATATCATAATAAGGAAATCAACAAGTCTTTTTTAGCATACGCACAGATTAGTCTAGGCTAGGATCTTGGGTTAAGCAGTGATGAGTAAACTACCCAAGAACACAAAACTAAGACTAGTGTCATTAAAGTGAATAAAATCCTTTTGTACTCATATCATCAAGGGCTGCTCCTCTCAAAAAGGAGTTAAATTTGAGACAATGTTGTAATGTGATATAATATATCTTGTCTTCAATTACATCTCCATTGGGTAATATTTGTATTGGGGATCCCCTTGGGGATATTAGAGATGAGTTGGGGACATAGGTATCCTACCCACACAACACACTGTCTACAACCATGTCCCCCTCAGTGATGTCTATGACTTGAGGTAACCTTGGTGGCTAGACGTTTTTAGGGAGTAACATAAGGTGACAGGGGTGGGCTGCCCTGGTACCTAAATAGATGGAGCTACTCTGTCTTTGGTTTCTGGGAGGGTGATCATCTTCATGAGTACTTGACCCCTTAATATAAGGTTCGGGTGAAGCTCAGTAGAAATCATAACTATACATTTTTCCATCTCTCTCTTTTATCCATTGTGATACTCAGCTTCATCTCCAAAAAATGGTGGTTATTGAATAGAGTCATATCCACTTACTATTTGTTGATTGAATTTTAGAGTATTTTTATATTTTTAGGCATTGGTTTGTTATCACTGAGACTATAATAGATATTATTTTAATTTTTTTTAATATAGTATATCGGTCAATATGGCTACATATGGTCCTCGTCGTCAATCTAGGCGACAAAAAGGTCTTCCTCCATTGACCCTGGAGGATCAACCAAGCATTGGTGATCTGGATTATCCCTCTTTGGGAAATCCATCTCCAATGTCTAACAATGAATAACATAACACTTCCCAAGAAACCATACTTCCTAAGCACTTATTTAATGGATTAGTAACACATAGCTGATTGGTTACCCTGTTATCCAAACTATGCCTAGTCTAAGCAACCTAGTTACACCTGCCATGAGTGGAACCTAGTACATCATGGTTTCTACTCTTGGACCTCCATATATCGCTCCTAGTAGGATGGTTAGCACAACTACATTCAGTAATCATTTTGGCAAGAACCCTCTGCTAAGTTCAAACCCTTAGACTTAAATCCCTGGGGGAAATGTTCTCAACATGAACGTAACAATCAGGGGGATTACTATCCCCCATATGCCTATAGGACAACTTGGGTCATTATTGATTGAATTACCTCCTCTAAATGGACACTACTATAGTGTCAATCACATGCCTACGAAAAACTATATGGCTAGTAGATTCCCTCAATCTAGTCTTGCTTCGTCTATTTGGGCACCCCCTCCTCAACCTTAATTGAGTTAATGGGGCACTTTTTATCCTGGGGAAATCAGGATTTTGCCCCCTAGTCTAATATCCCTTATGGGCTTCCACCATATATGACTATGCCACCACAACAAGGAGGTTATTATCTAATGAATCATATGTATCCTATTGGAAACAACATGATGGGAGGATCCCAAGGTCCTTCAAGTCATTCTTCATCACCTTGGTCAAACTAGAAGGACACCTAACACTTCACCATTTTTGGAAACACTTGATATCCCTGATTTATATAAACTAAATAATGATGTCATCTATCATAACTTGCATTAGCCCCCAATCCCACACAAGATACCTATCGACATCCCAAATTTTGAAGGGAAACAAGGGGATGATCTGCTTATACATGTCACCACCTACCATCTATGGTGTGTATTGAACTCCATTGTAGATGACAATATCAAGCTCAAACTCTTTCCCCGCACCCTTATTGACAATGCTGCCAAGTGGTGCATTGAGTTACCACATGCGTTAGTCAATACCATTAGTGCCCTAGAAATGGAATTTTTAAATCACTTTCAACTTCCTATTTGCTACAAAATCAGAACAAAACTCCCTACTAACTTACACTAGGACACCATCACCCACATCTATGATCATCGATGAGCCTTGGTATTGCAATAACAATGCTACAACTCCTAAGGCTATTGACTTTAATTATCAACTTGGGGTTCGTAAAAACTTAAGAGGTGTTGGCACTATATGTGTGGCATACAATGTGTCCTTCCTTTGTTTTCATGGTGTAATGGAATGGATGTACTGAATTCAAATCCTAAACTAATTGTAGAAAATGAAATGTTTGAAATGGAACCTTAACCTATTGCAAGAAAGAAAGTACAAGGGAAGAGACGGAAATTCAATGCTAAATCACACGATTTCCTAATTAACTGCAAAGAAACTATGCTTTGCAATAATGCTAAATTATCATGAACCAAATGTGCAAGTAAAGGGATAGAAATAAATATGTTTTTTTCTTTTTGTCTTTTCATGCAAAATCAAATATGCAAACTAATTTCCTCTATTGATGTGGCAGGTGAATTAAGGATGTTGGAGTGTGGATGGAAAGGTTAGGAGATGGTTGGATGGCGTGGGATACCCTTGGGAGGATTTTGGTAACTTTTTAGAGGTTTTCCCTCAATTCGGCCTCAAAACAGGCCATTTCAAGAAAACGTACAGCATGTACTAGAAATGTACAAGATGATCCTGTAATTACAGTGGACCAATAGGATATAACCGAGAGAAAAATGTGAGGTGTTGGAGGTGATGGGAAGCCTAGGAAAGGTGTGTGATGGGTGGAATGGAGTGGGAAAATTCTTAGGATCACCCAAAACTCAAAACCAATGTTGGGAGATGGATGGATTTGCTCAAAAAGCTTGGAGAAGTTTCCTTGTGAAATGATGAAATTAGCGAGGGTTTAATGAACAAGAAAATAAAATCCAAATTGGATGTGAATTTTTTTTTTTTTATTAACTAGGATGTCTTAGGTCCCTATTCCAATTGGAATCACTCAAAAATACCTATGTTAACACATGCAAAAAAATAAAAAACATTACTAGTCAAAAATCTACAAATTTGAGAACTAGTAAGCTAGTAAATCTAAAAAATGCCTAGCCAAATCAAGTGCAAGTGCAGTGGGGTGATTTTTGTTATGAACTAGAATTTTTTTTTGATCTAATGCAAATTGAATAAATTTGATTGAAGCTTGTTGGAATGCTCTATAAAATAGCAGAAATTTACTGTTCTTTGCTAAAGAGGAGGTCCATCAATCTAGATTTGGGAATAAGAAGACTAATCCAAGCAGCTCAATGATTAATATGAACTTCCAAAGATTTTCCAAGGATCAAATAGTGCTTGTGGTCCTGCAAAATAAATTACATAAACCATTTACTCAATCCTACAACAAGAAATATTTAACACTAAATGCAGAAATAGAAAGAAATAAAAACTAGAGATGCATGTGAATAAGCAACGAAAAGAAGGAAAGAAAATGATACAAAAAGGACTCTGAGGTTCCTGGGATGGCCAAGTCCAAGGAAAATCAAAGACCTATGGAGGAGAATAAGATTTAGAAGTTGAACATGACAGCAATATTCATTATTTTTGTCAATAGAATTGCATCCCTGCAAGAAAATACAATGGAGCTGCAAAAATACAAGTTGTCTCCATAATAACACAAATCAAAATCTCCCCCTATAGGAATATTTGACTTCGTAATTATATAAAATGATTAGTAATGATTCCCTACCAAAATCCCTTAATTAGTGGATCTAGTCCCCAATACTAGGAATTTGCATTCAATGGCAGGGAACACATTCCTAGATTTTCTCAATCATTCCCTAGAGGAAAATTCGACTTGGTAATTATACAAAATGATTAAGAATCATTTGCCATGGATGGAGGAAGCTTTCCCCAGCGAAATCCCTTGATTAGTGGATCTGCTTCCTTGATTAGTGGAACACATACCTAGATTTTCTGAATCATTGGAGTTCCACAATTTGTGCCATAATTCCATAGTATCTTGTTGACTTACTATTTATTATTGATCCTCCAGTAGTAGGGAACAAGTCCCTAAATTAGCTCCTCCTCCAACTCTTCATAATTTTCCCAATATTCTCATAATATTCCACAAAAAATAAATAATATTGGGCACAAATATTCAATTATTCATAAACCTTCCTAATGAATATATTAAAGTTAAAAATAAATTATCTAATGCAAAAAGAGAGGTTTAATGTGCTTAAGGATGGTCATGGGCCTTAATTTATGTTTTTAATTAGAGGCATGAGCCTTAATTTATGTCTAATTTAGAGGCCCATAATACCCCCTGCTGAAAGTGTTGTTCATCCTCTGAGCAACTTAGTGACTTCATTGTGCCTCATCCATGGTCGTGGTGGCCTCTCTCTTGTACATTAATAATCTTGGATGTAAGCTCTGCAAGGACAAACTCAAAAACATATTTGTTGAAATAAAAATCATTGTTTCTTGAGACCATTAGCTTGCTTTCTTGCCCTTATTCAAGATGATTTCTTGAATATTTTTTTTGTTTATCAAGGTCTTCCATATTGTTATCAACCTTCTGCTACCTTGTTCCACCATTTGAACACCACTAAAATCTTCAAACTGCCTTTACATCAGAACTAGGACATCTTGTAGTAATTCTTGTCAAACCTATAGGAAACCCTGTTAAAACTACAGGATACCAGTTTTGAGCATAAATGATATTCTGAGGTTAGGGAAGGCCCTTACTTGACTTCCATGCCTTTCTCCCAATTTTATAACATATTTTAGGCCTTGGACAAAATCTAGAAAGGTATTAGAGACCTCTTGGAAGCCCTCCTTTTATCATTGCAGTTTGAGTTTTGTTTTCATGGCGAAAGCCCCACTTCCTTTTGTTGCCTTCTTATTCTCTTTTGTGGCTTAGATGTCTACCTAATCACCTTGGATTTCTCTGAAAATCTTTTCCATCTTGGGGTTTAGCATAATTTGTTCATTTCTTCCTTCTTGTAGCAACATTCTACCTTCCTGTAGTAGTCATTCTTCCTCTTTCAGGGTCTTCTAACTATATGAGAGTATTCTTCCCTTTCTTGTTGTTTTCTAATGACTCCTTTGTTTGTGTAGGTACCTATGGTTGAATATGGTGGTGCTGCTACTTGTTTGGAGCTCCTTCTGTTCTTGGATCATCATGCTGGAGGCTCCTCCCTGTTTTCCTTCTTTTCGAAGACCAATTTTTTTTATTTTTATTTTTGAAACTGATTTTGTTTTTAAGGGTGAATGTAGGGGTGATGGTGGTGGACAAGGTATTGTGATGGAATGATAAAGGGGGTGGATTTTATTGGCATAAAACGTCATTTATTTTCCTTAGGACCGCCTCTTGTAGGATTTCTGGGTCACTGTAATTCCTACCGGATCATCTTGTAGAAAACACAGTCCCTTTGTAAACTGAAGTAAAGGAGTGGAAAAAATGATAGAAATGGTGGAGGAATGAATGGTAATGAGTGGTACAATAAAAATGTGAGTGACAGGGGTCTCTTTGTGATCCTCCTTTGCTCTTTGACCATCGTTCTTGCTGACCTGAAAATGGAAATTTCACAAAAAAGGAGAGGATGCTCTCTTTGCATTTTTTTTTTCAAGAATGAAATGGAATGGATGAATGATGAACAGAGAGTGAATATGAAGTGGATGGAGGGCTTGGAGTGTTGTGGTTACCTTGGCCTTTGCAAAAATTTATTATTTTAATTGCTGTCCTCATTCCTTGAAATCATCACTCTTCATAATTTGACTTTTAAACAGTGCATGAGTGAAGAAGTGAGTTGCAATCAACTCTTTGAATGTAGCTGAGACTGCTAACCCATCCTTATCTTATAAAACCTAATCTCTCATGCATTGACAACAAATTTCTAACTATAATATGCTCAAGAAACGAGGTCAAGGATATTGCATACTTGTACCTATCTGATGGTTGTTGGATAGACATGGATGCTACTGCTGAGTTGATGTTGATGTGCAAGTGTTGGATGGTGATGTTGATGATCCTGTTGCTACTACTAAGCTATGGAGGGGTTTCTTTGACCTCTGGATCTACTTTAGAACTGCTCACTGCCAATCATGTAGGTGTTGTTCTATATCTTGTAGGTTTACATGGCAACAACTTGTTTTGTCCATATCTCCTAAACATTAGATTGGATTGAGATGAAACTTTTTGATCATGTTTCCATCATCATTATTCACCTCCCCGTAGAAAAATTTTGGTCAATGGATGCAGGGATCTCGAGAAAAACTAAAAATGGATGAAGGTGATGGAGGTCAAGTTCTTGGAAACCGTGCACTCAAATTTAATGAAATTTCTTGGGCATGTTAACATCATCCATATGCATCTCTGCATGAAACATATTTTTAAATGGATGCACAAATATTGAGAGAATAAAAAATGGATGAAGGTGATGGAGGCCAATTTCTTGGAAACCGTGCACTGGAATTTCCTGAAATTGCTTGAGCATGTTACCATCATCCATATGCATCACCCACTAAAACAACTTCGCAAATGGATGCATTGTTTTCAAGTTACAGCAAAAATAATATTTTTCTCTATCTATTTTTGTATCCTATAGTAAAATAGAGCATCCTGAGATTTTTAGGACAACAAGGAAAATGACTGGTAGAAGCTTAAGAATGATGGGTGAATGGTGAAAGTAGATGAGGGTGATGGATTGACATGGTGTTAACCTTGTTGGAGCATTTGAGCGAAGTAGAAGAAAGTCAAAATTTGACTTCTTTTGACTAGGCTTGACCAATTTTTCTTTTGGTAGCAACTTGTTCTTGTTGCTTGCAAATGTTGGAGAGTACATGCATGCAGAGAGCAATGATTCTTTTTTTGTTTTTCTAGGCCTACTAGCTACCTTAATGAGGTTTTCAACTAGTAGGCCTGCATAGGTTCCTCAAAGGAGGTTTTCACCTAGGATCTTATTTTTTTCC
This sequence comes from Pinus taeda, assembly GCA_000404065.3. Taxonomy (NCBI): domain Eukaryota; kingdom Viridiplantae; phylum Streptophyta; class Pinopsida; order Pinales; family Pinaceae; genus Pinus; species Pinus taeda. The sequence continues at coordinate 117,885 of APFE030994506.1, forward strand.
TCTCTTTTTTTCTTTTTTCAACCCATTGACCACCTCATGGAGGTTTTCAATCAATGAGCCAGTCTGAGGCACCTCCAAGGAGATTTTCACCTTAGGTTTTTTTTTCTCTTATTTTTCATTTTGTTTGTTTGTCTTTTTTTTCCCTTCTACCCTACCCTATTTGAAGAACTTTCCAGTATAAAAATACTTCCAATGGAGAAATGTGCACATGAATATGACAGACAAAATGATGTGGAGGCTTGAAATGTATGTGTGGACATGTACCTGGATTTCAGAGACCAAATGATTTGACTTTGAAAGGATCAATCATAGTTGAGGAAGAGAGTGATGCTGCAACTTAGTGGTTGTCTGGAACCATATTTCAATATAGTTGTGATGTCCTTGGTCCTTTTGTTGATCTAGATCATTCTTCATGTCTTCTTCTACCATGACCTTCAAATCTTCCTCTTTTTGTTGATTACTCTCTTGAATACATGGAGGATTTGATGGTAACAATGAGGGATTTCTCTCATTCTCTGATTTTGATGTCTGTTGTTCATCAAGCGTAACCCATGGTTCTATGGTCTCCTTATTTGACTCTTCTTCTTTTGGATGTGGTCATTCAATGATATCAAGATGATATCTTTTTTCCAATACTCTTCCTGAGCTATGGTGAATACCAATGATCTCAAGAGGAGATGTTTGGAAGTGTTGTACCACAACATTGTAAATGGGTTGAGCTACTTCAATGTGTGGGTTTGTGAATGGTGGTATAGTTAGTTGAGTGGGAGTGTATATTTGAGATGGATGTGGATGGGGTTGTGGTTGTGGTGGAGGTGAATGGTAAGGACAACATGGAGTTTTGTATGGAGGATATTGAGGAAGATACTAAGGATATTGTGGATGGCTTCCATAAGTTCATTGCCAACCTTGTTGCCAAAACTGGTTTTGGGGTTGAGATGGCCAATGTTGCCAAGGAAAGGGTGTGTTCCAATTACTTTGAGGTGGATCTGCATAAGCTTGAAGTTGTGAATTAGGCTCTTGCATCATATCAGGCTGAATAGGCTATCGTGGTCCTGTTGGAGCTACATAACATTGCTACATTGGCAATTGACTTGCTCCATTGTCCTTTTGGTGAAATTCCTTCAACCTTGGTAATGAGGAGAAACATTTAACATCATCTGCTTCTGTATGGACAACACAAACATCTTATTTTTTCTCATTTTGTATTCTTAACATTTCTACTTGTTTGGTTAGATTGCCAAGAATTTATATTTTAAAGTCATCAAACAAATTTCGAAGTTTATCTTAACCTACTGATCTTGATGCTGATTTACCTGCTATTGCTTTTCCTCTTGATATGCATTCTCAGGTTTCACAGATTTCCTCAAATTATAATTGATATGCATCACCTTTACTCATGAGATTAAGGAGATCAATCCATTCATCCCTAATTGTTCTAAGTAAGAGGGTTTTTAGTGTGTCCGATCCTAAATGATGTAGTTTCCCCCCCTTAACATTATACATAAACCTCTCTGTTAGATCCTCTAAACTCTCATCTTTTCTTTGATTCATTCTAAATATTTCCTCCTTAAGATCATGATCCTTATATTTTTTATGAATATCTTTTGCATATCATTCCATGATCTTATTGAATTAGTCCCTAAACACATGAACCATTTAAGAGCTCTATCCTTCAAAGTTTCTGGAAATAATCTCAGTTTTTGAGTTTTTAATAAGTAATCATAAGATCTACAAACAATCTCAAATTCAATGAGAAAGGTGTTCGGATCCTCTAAACTTAGACCATGAAATTTTGGAAGAAAATATGGAGGGATGTTCTTCACGTGAAAACTACCATCAGTATCTTGAATGGAAATCCGAGAGGATCTTCCTCAATGTCATTATCTCAATCCATTTCTTCTACATTATTTTCCATATTCTTCTTCTACCTACAAAAGTGAATGGTGATATGGATCTTAATGCACCATGTGATCAAATCGGGGGGGGGGAAGGGGTTGGTGTTGGAGAATTTTGTTTTTATTTTTATGATTGAATGAAAACTATAATGCAATTCAATTTTCTACTTCTGAAATTAAATATTCCTAATGAAAATATTTTTTTGTTTTTGCAAAAATTAAAATGAAATGAATCAACTAGGGAATAAAACAATGCATACTTTGACACCTCCCCGGCAACGGCCCCAAAAAGTGATCAGTCTCGGTATTGCAACAAGAATGCTGCAATTCCCAAGGCTACTGACTTTAATTACCAATACGGAGTTCATACAAACTTAAGAGGTGTCGACACTATATGTGCGGCATAAAATGTGTCATTCCTTTGTCATCATGATGTAATGGAATGCATGTACTGAAGTCAAATCCTAAACTAATTGCAGAAAATGAAATGTTCGAAATGGAACCTTAACCTATTGCAAGAAAGAAAGTACAAGGGAAGAGATGAAAATTCAATGCTAAATCACACCATTTCCTAATTAATTACCAAGAAAATATGCTTTGAAATAATGATAAATTATCATGAACCAAATGCTACTATCTAAGCATGGAAGTAAGAAGCATCAAACATCACTAATGTGCAAGTAAAGGGACTGAAATAATTATGTTTCTACCTTTTTGTCTTTTCATGAAAAATCAAATATGAAAACTAATTTCCTCTGGTGATGTGGAAGGTGAATTACGGATGTTGGAGGTTGGATGGTGTGGGATACCCTTGGGAGGCTTTTGGTGACTTCCTAGAGGTTTTGCCTCAATTCAACCTCAAAACAGGCCATTTCAGGGAAACCTACAGGATGATGTTGTAGGAATTACAGTGAAGCTACATGATATAGCCAAAAGAAAAAAGTGAGGTGTTGAAGGTGATGGGAGGCCTAGGTGTTACACTGAAATTTGTCACCATGACTATCTGCAGTTAGTATGGCTCCATCAACAGTCATATTATCCTCCTTGGCAAGCCTTATACCTCTGCTCTCCATGTCAA
>APFE030994512.1:5631-20583 GCA_000404065.3 Pinus taeda
CCGAAAGTGGGTTCATTTTTTAATGAGCTTGAACTCTGGGGGAACATATTCTCATAACTAGGTTTATTTTTTAACGAGCTTGAACTTTGCGGAAACATTGCTCGTGATAATAGTCAAAGATGTTCGATTCACCATTAACACTATGTTCTCTTGACGGTCGTACTACCTATTCAATTGCTCCATCAAACTAATTAGAAATGTACATACATGCTTTAAAAATGAGCTAAAAACCAAAAACTTACTTGAATTACGTGAAGAGTAACATAAAAGTAGTTTTTACCTCTCACTTTACCCTTTCATTCAAATTTGGGATTGTTGGAGCTCTAGAGGTGTTTTCCCCCCTTGATTTTCATTAGCTGATTTTGGGAGATTCTGTGTTTTCGGTGTCGTCTAGACCAAGTAGGAGCTAACCTTGAGCTCTTCAATTTCATTCTTTCCTTTTATGATTCTGAGCATGTTTTCCTATTTTTCTGAGCCTCTAGGATTTGAACATTTCGTTCTCTCCCCATCGCACCTAGTACACATCAAAAGGTGTGATGCATACTGAGCTAGCCGTTGGCCAGTTAGTATGCATCCACCCAATACATAGCTAGGGTGGGATGGGTGCAAGGAGGAAATTTTATACATTGATTTTTCATGGAAATTTTCCCTGTTTTTTCCCAAATCAAGATCCTAATTCTTCTCTTGTTTGTTTTTCATAGATTCATCGGAGCAAGATGGTCGTGAGCATGAAGAAGAAGATATGATTTCCTTACATGATCTAGGTATGGTAATTGAACTACGTAATTGTGGCTTGCTCAAGTTCTTCCGCATATATAGCACGAGGCAACAAATCAACTTGTTGCAATATCTTCTCGATGCCTGGGATCCTATCAACCAAGTGTTCCAGATTAGAGGTAAATCCATCCCTTTGACTGTTGAGGATATCTACTTTTTGACCGGCTTATCGAGGAATGGTGCCCCTCTCTGACTATCAGGATCCGCCCGTGGGGGTGAATCTATGAGGGATTACATTCATCGATACCGTAGAAATGGATCTTAGCCGAGCAGGGATGGAAAGATCAGCATTAGAGACGTCACTGACCAGTCCTGGAGGACTATCTTATTCACCTTTTCTAGATTGGCTGGCAGCGCGGATCTTCACTTGGCCAATAGGTCCTATATGCAATATGCCTTGGAATGCCTTGAACCAAAGGTATTCAACTAGTGTGATGCAGTACTTCCAGTGATAAAAGAACAAATTACGAAGGTGAAGAATAGAAGATCCAAGAACTTTGGTTATGGTTCTATTCTGATAACTTTCGCCTTGGAGAAGATCCTACTGATGTAGCCACAATACATTTCACTCGAACTTCCAACACCGACAGAGCCACAGATGCAAATATGGGTTGATCTTATGGCCAGACATGCTAGTTAGTCACATATTTCATTCTATGATGCCTTCTTCAAGTGGTTCAACCATTAGTAGATGATTTATGATGAGTATCCATATGTCGGGATCGATTTCGTGGGCGACCTACATTTGGTGCCACCAGCTAGTGAGTAATGGGGTGTTATAGTTAAAATATCTGACTATATCTTTGTTTATTTCTTTTATAATGTTCTTGTGTTTTTACATGTTATAAAGACTAATCAAACTCATATATTTGTGCAAATATTGGACCAGTGCAACCAGTAGTGTGCCCGAGGGTAGCAGTTGCCGCTCCAGTAGGAGAGGCTATAAGGAGGGAAATTCTTCATGATCTAAATGTAGTCGAGACCCTTGCAATATTGTAGGACCAGATTGAGGGTCTCACCCTTGGTATTCCGAATGTGAGGACCGATGAGTTACCACTGAGATTACATCACCATACTACTGGCATGCTGAGTCGATGGACTAGGCTCCTACATATGATCGCATAGGCGGTGACTTGATATCACTAGCACCATTAGTCTAGGGTGCTTTCCTACATTTCTGAGTTTTTGGGTCGTGTGATGGATTTCGTCCTAGACATAGAACATTTTGTAAAAACTATAAACAATTATATATATTTTTTATTATTAGAGCTTTATTTTGGTTAAGTTATATGATCCTAATGCAAATGTTGATTGAAATGATTTTCTTTTATAAATGCTACAAATGTCTGTCCAACACATGATTTGCTAATGAATCAGTTAATGTGTTTATGTTTCTAGAAATTTGTTGATATTGAATAGAAACAAACTGCCTTTCCAAAATCCTGACCATATGATAGATAGCTACATTCCAAATGGAATAGATGCCGATAAGCTGTAGGATGATGAGTTGTGAGTCTAGCCTAACAACAAGTCGGCGTATGCCCTGTGTGATGGCATCAGAGAGAAGTTTTATCAAAGTGTTGTACTCAGTGATGTTGTTTGTTGATCGACCAATACATACCCCTCTAAAACTCACTAACTCACCGCTTGGATAAAAAATGGCCCAGGATGCAGAAGACAGGTTCTGCATACTGCGACTAGCTCCATTTGCATATCCAACAAATAATTCCAATAAGTTCAACATTTGCAACAAATGTAAAAGCAGATTATCTAACCAAAACGATCACTCTTGATGAAAACAAAAATATAACAAAAGCATATAGAGAGACTACTACACTTAGTCAAGCATAGTAATGCTTAAGGTACAACCTGTTTCAGGGCTGCAACAGTGGAATTCCATCATAATCTACTAGCTCGTAGGCTCCTTTTGCTAAGACTTGCTTAACAATGTAGGGACCCATCCACAATGATTGGAACTTTCCTACTCCGAATTTATCGGATTCATGATCATAAAGTAAGACCGGGTCACCTTCTGAGAAGACACAGGGATTGACATTCTTGTCAAATTGCACCTTGACTCGTTTCTTATGAGCTTCATTAGCCAAGGCGGCGTCACGAAGGGTTTCATCTAGTTGGATTAATTCGAAGAAACAAGCCTCTTCCTCTGAAGTTCCGGGGAGAAGGTCTACTACGAGCTTAAGAGATGAAATTTCACACTGAACTAGTAAGACCGCTTCCAAGCCATACACCAGCTGAAAGGGTGTAAATCTGGTTGCATTCTTACCAATGTCTAGTATGCCCACAAGGCTGAGTACAGGATTAGGTGCCAACTCTGTTTATGTACTCCAATCATCCTTTGCAGCATGCGCTTCAGGACTTTGTTGATCGCCTCAACTTGTCTGTTAGCTTGCGGATAATACGGAGTAGAACTATCATGGGACAGTCCTATTTTGGCAACCAATTCAACCATCATGTGATTGTGGAAATGCAATCCATGATCTGTGACTATAGTTTGTGGAACACCAAATCTAGAGACTACATGATTGAAAAAGAAAAGAGCAGTCGTTTCACCACTGTTGTTTAATGTAGGCATTGCCTCGGCCCATTTTGTAAAATAGTCAACTGCGACTATGATATACCCATGCCCCCTATCCGAGGTGAGGTTACATGTCATGAAATCTATGCCCCATTTGGTGAATGGCCCAACAGCAACTACTGGATGCAGAGGTGCAGGTGGTATTATGGTTTTGCGGTCGAAGATTTGACAAGCATGGCAACTTCTAACTGTGGTTATACAATATTTGAACATTGTTGGCTAGAAGTAACCTGCTCATAAAATATTTTGTGTCGTAGCGTAACCAGATTGATGCCCCCCACACATGCCTGAATGACAATCATTTAGGGCTTTTTCGGCCTCCTCATGGGTGATGCACTTTCGCAGAACTGTATCGATACTGCGACGGTAAAGTGTATCACTGACGACCATGTAGTCTTTTGCTTGGTATCAAGTATGTCATTGTTATGGGTGAGAGGTATTAGGCCTATATGTTTGGGTTTGGAGATATATGATTATATCTCCATACCAGGGATCGCTCAACAATATCAAAAACAAAGATTCATCCACGATTGATGCTTTTGATGTTGAATCATTGGACGACAATGGGAAGTCACATAGTAACTCCATGAAAACCAAAGATTTCTTTGATTTGAATTTTACGAACTCCAAATCAAATTGTTGCAAAATGGCTATCCATTTCGAATATTTTTCCCCAAGTAACTGACGTGACAGAATGTAAGTCATAGGGTTGCAATCCGACAAATGGTTGCTTTGTGAAAGAGGATATAGTGTCGAAATATCTGTACTAATTGAACAGCTGCAAGAGCCAGCTTTTCAACATAGAAGTACTTACTTTCTGTATCATTTAAGTTCTGACTTAAATAATAGACAAGATTTTAGATTCCATTGTCTTCTTGAACTAAAACCATTACGATGGTCATATCTGCTATAGCTAGATATAGGTTAAAGTCTTTTTGATAGTCAAGAGCATACATTAATGATGCTTTTATTATGGATTCCTTTAGAGCATCAAAGGAAGCTTGCGTGACCTAGTCCCAGTTAAAGGGCACTTCTTTTTTCAAAATATGCGTATAACCTTTAGCAAGTTCGGCATAATTTGGAATGAACCTCCTCAGAAAAGTTGCTTTCCCTTGGAGTTTTTGAATCTGAAGCAAATTTGAAGGTGGAGGCATATTGATGATTGCCTGTACCTCACATGGGTCGAGACAAATCTCGTCCCTAGAAACTACAAATCCAAGTAAATGACCAGAATCGACATAGAACACACACTTGTGTGGATTGAGTCGTATCTTGTAGTGTCGGCAACATAGAAATATAGCTCTCAAATGCTGCGGATGATCAGTCCACTTTTGTGAAAGAGCTAGAAGATCGTCAAGATATGGTTGAACGATATTCTTGATGTCGTGGAAGGCATAATTCATAGCCCTTTGAAAAGTTTTCCCTGTGTTCTTTAAACTAAAAGGTAACTTGCGATACGCGAATGTGTCCCACAGACATATAAATGCAGTCTTCAACTGGTCCTGTGGGTAGATATTAATTTGACTATAACCATAAAATCCATCCATGAATGAAAAGATTTCGCATCTGGTGCATTCATCAATTATCTGGTCGATGAAGGGTGTAGGGTAGTTGTCCTTTGGACAAGCTCGATTTACATCCCTATAATCAACGCAGACTCTAATTGTTCCTTGTTTTTTCATCACAGGAACAATATTCGCTACCAAATCAGTTAGAGGAATAGGGTAAATGAAACCAGCATGTAAACGTTTTTCAGCTTCTGCCTTGATGGCAGTGGCTTTCTTCAGGTGCACCTGCCGAAGCCATTGTTGTACCAGTTTGACATCTGGATACATCTTGATTTTGTGTTCAAAAATACTCGATTCAATGCCTGCCATTTCTTCATATGACCATATAAAGACATCTTTGAACTCGCAAAAGAGAGCATAATATATTTCCAGTTCTGAAGAAGAAAAATATTTTCTGACATGAATATTCTCTACTACATCTGGTTTGGTCAAGATATTTATCGCGATAGTTTCTTCAATATTGCATATATTTCACTCAGAATCCACCGTATTTACAGTAATTGATAGAAACTCAAAAACTAAAGGATGATTAAGGTCATTGGAACAATCTTCTTGGTAATCTTTAAGATGGGAACGATGGTGGTAATCTTCCCATGGTGCCTCTCCTATCATCATTGACTGAATAATTCCTTCATCTATAGAATGTACATGTGACCAAGGATCTAAAGAGGTACCATATTCCTTAGACCTATCTATCCAAACACTCGATAAGTGTTGATTTGGGTTTCCCGCCCAGGCCAACAAAATTGATTGCTACAAAATTTCTATGGGGCTTGGAGGCAACACCTGGCAATGATCCATGTTAAAAAAAAAATTAGAAATCTTCTAAATCGTTGTAGATATACAAGATATCATATTTCAAGTTTCCATCATGGCCACTTCCATCAGATTACTCAAAGGCGGTAGGGTAAAAGTACCCATTACGGTAGGGTCTTTTAGGAGGCCTACTCCAATATTTTGAAGCAATTGAGAGCTTCCATAGATCATTGGAATGCTTCCCATAACTTGTGAACTGTTGGGGAGGAAGGTTTGTTGATCAACGATTGTAATTCCTCCTTGAAAAGGAAATGCAAACTTTCTGAAGTATGTTGACACAACTGCAGCCATAGCATAAATCCAGGGCCTTCCTAGTAGGATATTGTAATCGAGGTTTCCATCGATAACTTCAATGTCAATTTATACTGTCTTGCCCCCCAATTCAACTTTCAAGTTACTTAAGATCCCGTACGGTGTGTATGTTCATCCATCGAATGCTTTTAATGTCACTAATGATCACAACAAGGGTGGTGGGCCTAAAGTTTTCCAGTAACTCATTGACATAATGCATGTAGATTCCCCCTCATCAATAATTGTTTGATGAGCAGTTTTGTTGAGGGCTTTCACTTGGATGAGGAAAGCGAGTTGAGCTGGTAACTGAGGTTCATATCCTTTATGATTAAAGGCCACAAGATTGGAATCTACTGGGTCAATTCCACCTATTGTTGATAATAGAGCCTGTTTTTGGGAGGGGCAATTTTGCAGTACATCAAGTGTCGACATAGAGAATGGCGATTGGGCTAGATCCTCTACAATATTATAATTATGTGCTGCTCGAGCACGAGGATTAAATGTTGATTTTTGTACTACTCCCTTTGGCGGCTTTATCGTTAGCTCAAGAATGATGGGCGGCATAACTTCATTCAAGGTTGTTGTCGAACTACTAGGTTGATCAGTAGCCTTATTGTTCGACAGCTGTGGATTCCTGTAATATTTATTCCTTGTCGATATCAAAGCATAATTTTGATATTTTGAAATGGACAACATAAGCACCTGTGATGGAGCAGCATTGTCACTAGCAACCAAATTGGTTTCTGGGTTTGGAAACGGACTAGTCAATACCATTGAGGTTTTCGAACTCTTAAATAACTTCTTAATATTAGCTTTATGCGGACAATCTCTCGTCCAATGGTCCTCATCGCATATAAAACATGCATGACTAGGTTTCTTTTGCCTAGAAGGCTTTTGAGAAGATTTTTCAGGAGACAAATCATCATGTTTCTTCTTTTTTCCTTTATTTTTCTTCTTGCTCCCTGGTTGCTTTGATTCTTTGCCTTTGTCGATCGACATGGCATTAACCTCCAAGGCAGGAATATTGCCATTTTCCTTTTTACTGGAAACTGCAAGGGCTTTACCAGATGAGGCCTTCACAGTTTGTGTACTGGAGATACCAATCACACAGTCACTGGCATGAGAGTCCCTGTTCGATTTAGGAGGAGGAGGAATGGAAAACTCCAGTCTAGGAGCATCAAGAATTTTGTCGTAGAGCATGCCAGACTGAGTATAGATCAAGTCTAGATATTGTGCACGAGCAATGACTTGCTCTTGAGTGACAACTCCTCCCTTGGCCACATCTTCTGTAATGGAAGGTAACAATGACTTAATAAACCATTCAGCTAAAAACTAATCAATAACATATGTCTTTACCATTCTACGATGACGTCGCCACTCATGAATATGATCAGATATGTGAGTGGCTGTCATCTACTTAAAATTGGTAAGAAGCTTCGCTCTTGTTTTGTACCTTATGGGTAACTGAAAATGGGTTAAAAAGGTGGTGGCAAGGGCACTGAAGTTATCGAATGAAGCTCTAGGCAATTCTATGTACCATTTTTCTACCGAATCCTAATTGAATCATCATTGAGAGTGTTGGACGAACACCACAGATGAAAGGCCATCACATGATTTGATGGATCTTCACCCCGATTCCCATTGAATTTAGGAATATATGACGGAAGTTTATGAGGAATCATCGGCCACCAAGGGGCATAAGCAATTGGATCATTTGTTAGCCGATTTAGATCTGGTAATTTTAAAGTTGCTACGAAAGGCAATTGTTGATTCAGGTTTGGCAAAGCATACCCAGGATAAGATGGGATCACCTGAGCAGTGGGTCTTTGCATACCAGCATAATGTATTTGATGCCGATAACTCTGATAAGGTTGATGGGCATAACCATTATAATATGAATGTTGGTAACTGTTTTGAATATACGGTTGCCCATTACCTGCAAAGATTTGTTGCTCAGGTCCTTGGTAAGCTTGCTGGAATTGTGGTTGTTGATATTGCACCAACCATGGCTGCGAGACCATTTGCTATTGCCCAATACTAGATGTTTGACCAATATGAGGGGTTATACTACCCGTTTGACCCTAAGTTGATTCAGTTAAGGAGCCACTAATTGGCAGTTGTGATTGAGTCCCAGAGACAAGAGACTATTGTATTACGACCTGAGAGACTGGAGGTTGACATACAATAGGCAGCTCTTGTACTTGCAACATCGTCACAATAGCCAGTGTAGTGGGAATGTTTGACATAGGTTGATTTTGTTGCATTGAATATACAACTCTCAACTGTTGAGGCAGTATTGGTACCCAACCACTGGATGTGATTCCAGCTTGACCCGAATTCTATTGTGAACTCTCATATGGTTGTTCTCCCAGAGGCAACAATGAAAAGGCATATTGCCCCCCATATGGCAGCAACCCAGTCTTCAAAGTGAAAATTGGCCTTTGGAGACTGGACTACCCAAATTGATACTATTGTGAAGGATCAATTTGTTGAGACTCAACATAAGAACTTCTAGATAAGGTTCCATATGAACAAATCGGAACAGACCATACTGTTGAAACAGTCCTTGGGTGGTCTCCATCTAGTGGTTGAGAACTAGTTGGGACAGATGGTACACCAACAAACATTGTCAGAGTGGTGGTAGGAGGTCCTGTTGCTGCTATATTAGATGACACAGTCCTAGATTTTGATGGTTTTTCAGACATATCAAGTCTATCCAAAATATTTCCTAGCGATTCTTCAGGAACTTGCGATGAAGGGTGACTAAATTATGTAGTAGAAGGATATAGGTGGATCCCAGTTCCAAAATGCAATGGAGTACTGGATGGAAGATCCTCCACAATCTCTTCTATAGCAATCAATCCAGATGGAAGAGGTAGACCATCAAATCCGTAAAATATTTCTAGTGTCGAAGAAGGTATAGACTCTGCAGTGGCAAATACTGGAGGGGCGACACCTTCCAAATCAGCCCTAGATGGAGCTGGTTCAGGAATAGAAGTGTTGGTCGTTACACTAGGATCAGTTCTAGTGTCCTCTTGTAACTGTGGAATTTCTCCTGTAGAGGTAAGGATACCATAAATAGTTGGAGTAACTGGAGTCTCTGAGGATGTTGAAACACAAATTTCAAATAAACCAGGAGACTTTGACCCAGTTAAATGAGATCATTTGGCCTGGAATGGTTTCATTTCCAGAGTCAAGGATGGTTGACTCGTTAGCCTCCATGAACAATGGGGTTTTTATTGACTTTCTTCCAAGATTACAGATTACTTGATCAACTCAAAATAAAAATGGGAAAATGTTATTCTGAATTAAATGAATTTTATGACGCTTTGACACAACTTGCTTTTTCAATTTTTAAGAGTCGAGAAAAAGCTAAAGATGAATCTAGTCACCTTTGATTTTTAATGAGCCTGAAGTGACAAGTGCTCAAATGGACATTTTCTTTTAAGGAGTCTAAAAGGGAACGAAAGTGACTACTCTAGTTTCTCTTCTGCCTCTTCTTCTTCAGCAGAGCTCTGTTTTATGGCTTCTTCATGTTTTGGCAGAGCTTGGGCTTCAGCTTCAATGAAGATTTCCCTATCCATGTCTAAAAATTCTTCCCAATGTGAAACAAGGTTCTAATGATCCAAGTGGATATTGGTGGTCACCCACCTATTCCACTTGAATTCCCACCATTTTTTCTTTCAGTTTTTCAGTTTCCTTATTTGTAGCACAATTTACTGTTTTTGGCAGTTTTTCAAGTCCTCAACTTCCGAAGTCGTTTTGAGGCCCTAAACGACAATTTTTAGGAACAATGGGGTCAAAATGGGTCGTAGAACTATAATTTCCACTTGAAAGTTGTAGTCCTTGGATAGATATTTCTAACAAGGTATTGTTTGTGTCAAACGAAGATCGTATGCCAAAGTTACAACCCTAGGAAGTTGATTTACCAATTTACCCAAACGGGGCCCATAGTTTGGCACTTCATCTCATAGGGTTAGGTTTTTGGATGTTTAGGATCTTCTATTGTTTCTCAATAATAAATATGCCTTAAAGCCTAATTATAACATAGGTCAGAGGCATGTAGCCACTACATCTCTTCTCAGAGATAAGCTACCATCACCCGAGCTAATCTTATTTCCATTTTGTTTGTAAGCATATTTCAGTATTTGATATTAAAGAAATGAACTGTTACTTCTGCTACATCTCTGTATTTATGGTTATATATGTAACTTGTTGCATTCTTGTTTAAATCTAGATCAGTGGTATTAGAGCATTCTGCTCTTTCTCTGCTTTGCTTTGCATGTCCCAAATGAGGTCAAGATATAAGCAGTTAGGGCTCGATCTAGTTGAACCTTTACAATATAATCCTCGCAAACCCCAACGACCACCCATGGGGGAAGAAAATAAAACAAGGGAGCAAGAGATCCTATCAAAATATTTCTCTAGGAGGCCCCCAAGAAATAAAGGAACACGATGATGGATAATTTTTCCCAAATCCTTCAACAATTGTCTACCAGCATGTTACACAGTAATTTGTCACTGTCCTCATCTCAGTCCTTCTGTTGTGCCATGTGTCAAATAAACATGTTCATATCTTCCCACTGATATAAGGAGATTAAGAAAATGCTCTCTGCTGCTGCAAATTGACCCTCATTCCCTAAGTTTCTGCCTCATTGCGAGTAAAGCCTTAATATACGCGACATCACCATGTACATAACAGTCTCATCGCTACTCCGTCACAGGTGTACATTTGTTTCCTATGATGGTCAGATTTCTAGACCCAGCGTGAAGTTATGAGTTGTATCCTGCAACGGTGGGTCCACATGCATAGTATCCTCGTAATTCCATCGCAAAGAATTAGTTTGTGGCCCGCGATGATCCAGATTGAGCAAATTTGTTTCAATAGTTGGCCTTCTGGATGTCTCTAGACCTATTTGTTGGCATGGGTTGGGTCGCCTCTCCCCTCTTGGTATGGTAGTTCCCTCATTTGTGCTACCTTCCTTGAGGATGAGCTCCTCCTTCCGCATTTCATGGAGACTCCTTCTCCTATTAAAGCACTCACCTTTGCTATGATCTGCTAGTTCTTTTGGTTGGCTAGTGCTGCTAGTGCTTTTGAGTTTGATAGATAGCTGGTGTGGGTATGAAAAATGTGGGATTCGTTGATAGCTTGTGGAAAGTTTTAGAGTGCCCTTAACTTTTTATTAAAGCTTATGAGTGAAGAGAGAGACATTGTATGTTGGGAGACTCATCCTTGAAGAGCGAATGCTTGAGAAACATACTGGCTGGACCCTCTGAGAAGGTTTGCGACATCAAGACTTGGTTGTAAGCTTGCTCTTGATTCATTATTAATACAATCAATGATGTTTTCCTATGTCTTATATGTAATTTACTTGATAGCTCATGACTTCTTAACTTTATGAGTAAATAGATCATTGTTGTTTCTCGATTAAATGTTGTGTTGTTTTTCCTTTATGTTGTTTCAGGTTAATCACTCATTGAGGAGGAAGAAGCAGAAGCCAGAGCAGTGCAATGGAACTTCATCGACCACCGATTGAGGTAGGCCTCCAACGATTACTGTTTAGGGAAATCAATTGTTGATCTGTCTTTGTTATGACTAGACCCACTCTAGGGCTAAAGGAGTTGCCTCTATCCGCAAAGGGAACACTTTCTTGCATCACAAGTTGGCGACTCTACTAGGGAGTCTGTCCTATGTTTTTCTCTTGTTTGATTTTGCTTGATTTTGAGTTAGTCTCTTTTGGATCTTGGGATTGAACCATCAGTCTTTTGGGTTACCTGGGTCAATCTGGGAAATCCCTTTATTACCTATAAGGATAGACTCATTTTTGTTTGGGAGTTTTCATTTACCTTTCATTGTTTTTAAGTTCGTCGCTGGAAAAATCTAAACAGTCGCATCGACGTCGCATTCTCTCTGTCTTGGAATTCTATACGTCACTAAATCATGTCACATAGTCACGACGATTCCTGAAATCGGTCTGTCGCATGAAAGACGTGTACTTCAGCGATGACATTGCTCTATTGCTATGGCTGGTGTCTGATCGGCACTAGTTGCTTGTGTTATACCCTCGATGATTCCTGTAGAATTGTTTATTTCAATTCTACCTCCTAAATTCATTAGTTTGGTTAACCCCTTGTTGTCTTTCTCTTATCCATTAGTTTGTTTTAATTGCCTTTAGCTAAGGTGCTTACTTTTTGGTTTCGTTGAAGTGAATCTTGTATTTTTGGCTTTGCGGCCTGATTTTTGCGAGTTCTAAATTATTTGGCTTGGTTACCTGCCTGTCTATAAGATTCATCCGCAACCTTCCTCGTGGTTTGCTTAAAGTGTTTCCATCACTTGTTCTTGTTGATTGATGTTTAGTGTTATTTATTGAACCAATTCCCATTTTGATCCGATTGTTTCACTACCAGACATAGATTACAAATGTTTGGATCAATTCGTTTCATGCTTGCTTGTTTGTTTCCTTAGAATTCAAAGTTATCAAAAATCAAAATATTGCATTCATTAGTGTGCGAAAGTGAAAGTACATTTTTCATTCCAAGTTTTCATGTTTGAAAAATTAGAAGGAAAATTTTTAATCTCTCATTAGTAGTATCAATGCACTACAGGGATTGATGTGTTTATGCATTGTGTATCTTGAGTGATTGCATTTACTGGTCTTGGTTTTGTCTTGGTTTGAGAATGATCTCTCTACCCTTTTGTAAGTAGGAGTTCATCGAAGTGAAAGATGCTTTATTCGTTCTAGTTGCATCCTAGGTTTGAATATACGTACGGTAAGGCCTGAAAATTGAAACATAATTCAAAATCAACTCTAAAATTAACTGAATAAACCTAACAATGCATTGGAACATAACACACATTATTTAGAGCTCTAGGCTAGAGATGTGCTCTGGCATCGTTAAACCTAGTCACTATTGTTTTCACTTAAGGTTGGGTGATTCCTCCTTCTGTGACCTAATAGCTACTAGCAGAAACTTGTGCTCCCAGTACCGTCGAGTATATGTTGGGAGACCCCACTAGGCTATCATCCTATATCCTTAGGAAGCCATGTCTATCGCCTTGCAAACCGTAATGCACCGAACACAACATTCGGGAATATTGGCTACTGTACAAAGAGTCCTTGGTTCTCATATGATTTCCAAGGTGTATATGCAGTTTTACGGGTTGTTTGGTAAACCTTTTGCCTAGTTCTCTAGAGTAATCACTTTTGTTCCTTTTCGGACTCCCTAAAAGAAAAGGTCCATCTGAGCACTTTTCCTTCAGGCTCATTAAATATTCAAAGGCGACTAGAGTCATCTTTTCGTCCTTTTCTCGACTTTCTAAAGATGAAAATGTTGATTTCTATTCCTATGTCTTAAAATTTATTCGGCCACGTTCACATTTACCCTGTTAGACCTTCTTTGTGTTTTAGTTTGTGTAGGGTCCTTTCCTTACTCATTTGTTTTCCTAGGATTTTGAATTAAATCATCCTGGTGGAATCATCAATCCCGTCTCCCATTCCAGGTGACCAAGGGTCTCCATCTTCCGTCACTCCTGAGGTACCGATTGCTAGTGATACTCTTCCTATTATTCCGAGTATCCAACCACTTAACTCTCACACTCCAGAAGATGAGTCTTACGATATTCGTTGGAACCCTATTTGGGAGCCTTCCAAAGAAGGCTTTCCCGTTACTCCTCCTGGTGTTTCAGTCCTGATGTCTTCCTCCGACATGGATGAGATGGCCCCCATATCCGGTGAAGAATCCTTTGAGGCACGAGATGAAATCCGTATGTCTACAGAAACTTCACCTTTCTGTGTCACCTCTCTTGGTTTCTCATTTCCTTTACGCTATAATGTTTTGGCAGATATAATCAGTTATAGATCTCCCCTTTCGAGTTCCATATGGTCTCGTACTGTCGCTCCAACATCAAAGCCTTTTACACCCCAAATTTACAATTTGACCATCACATCTATTTCGAATATTCCAACTGTTTGTGTTGCTTCTTCAACCCTTGTTGTCAGTGCTGTCATTGCTTCTTCAGTGGTGACTAATGTTGCTGGACCTTCAATTGGTCTTGCAAATAGTGGTCCAATGGCAGGAGTTATTAATCTTACACTAAGTGCCCCACCTTCTTCTGGTTCCATTCCAGCAGGGGGGGCATATGATCAATATTTTCAAGCTCTTCAAAATCTGGATCCAAAAAATCCAATTCATTATTATGATTCTCGAGGAGCTCATATTTATCACCCTGGACCTATGCCATCTCAACCTGCGGTTGAGGTCTCGGTTCCATTATTTGTTGCCTAGGGTACCACCAGTTACCATGGTGGCCAAGTGCAACCTTCGAACATTCAAGTACCACCCTATCATGGTCATCCATCTTACGGGTAGCCATCTCATGGAAAATCGTACTACGAACAGCCTTATCCAGGGCAACCTGGCGGCCCGCGAGTACAACCCTTCTAGGGACAACCTTCGACCTTTGGTGATTCATATTTTACCTACTTTGGGCAACCTTCCGGTAATTTAGGATAACCTTATATATAACAAGCCCAATCCACTGTCTAGCCTAGTCAACCATCTAGGCAAATTGGTCAGCCTCAAATCCAACCAGGCCAACCAAATGTCCAGTCTGCTCAGCCAACTCGTTAGTCGGGGCAACCCTCAGTTGTGCAAGATCAACCCACTACCTAGCAAGCTCAACCTTTTGGGAAAATGGGTCAACCTCAATCTCAACCAGGTCCACCTTCTAGCCAGATGGCTCAGCCTCAATTCTCCCAAGGACATTCGTCTGGGACTGCTCAACTGGGCACTCAAACGCTTATTGTTTCTCAAATCCCACCAGGTTTTCAACCCCAGATTTTGCTCCAGGCCCAATCTAGTCTTAAAACTCAAGTTGGGCCCAAAAACCAACTTGTTTATCAA
>APFE030994512.1:21053-150666 GCA_000404065.3 Pinus taeda
CATTAAATTTCTCGATCTCTATCTTTCCACTGCTCGCCATCTTCTTTCACCACCAGAATCGATCTCGCAGATCTCCCACTGAACATGGTCTACCATAGGCTCGAGCGAAACCCCTCAGCAACAAAGGCGTCCCCTTGAAGCCAAAACAACTCTGATACCAAATGTAGGTTTTAACCCCGTACAAAATTACCTACATACGAATTCTAATACACAGAAAATAAATAATGCGAGAGCATAACACATAAAACACATATACATAGAGATTTCCCTTGGATCCCAAAATCGAGACTACCAGCTTGATTTTTCATTATGTTCCTTTCAATGTTACAATACATATTTATACATGTCGAAGCATCCAATACCATGGACCCAAAACCATTGCATCCAAAACAAAGTGTGAAAATCATGCACAAAACCATAGGTAGGTCTGCCCAACATAATATAGGGTGCCCTAGACCCCATAGAGGGGGGGCTACCTGCCCCCCTCAAACCCCATGGACAGGGGGGGTTGTTGCCCCCCTGTGACCCCCTCGTTGCGCAATCAGCACAACGAAGGGGGGGCTCTGTCCCCCCTCTAACCCCCCGGTTCACTACGTGGGCTAGTCATGGAAAGAATAACACAACCCAACACCCCCAACATGTCAGGGGATCTCCCCGGTAAGAAGTCCCAAGTAGACCTCAAAGTGTTTGGTGTAGGAGTCCCAGTAGTGGGTCATAAGGTATCGCCTTGACCGCGGTTGCGCGCAGAGGTAAGTAGGATGTCCTTGTTGGTAGCAAGGGTGTGACATGTGCAACAAGACAAGGAAGGTGCATGAATGGTTCTAACACACAGAAGGTGGAATGGGTGTGCTCCTTGGAAACTTGTGTAATCACGTAGCTTGGAAGGGAACACATGAGAAAACATGCATAACAAACTGGAAGGAAGGTGAACCAACAATCCAAAGTGATGGTTAAACCAACAACACATCTCGGTAATATTCATACATACATATACAAAAATAGTTTATACATACATGCATAAGCAAACAAATATGTATATCATTAGAGTAACCAAGGTAACTGAAATACAATAACAACATATGTATGAAACATGTTGGATATGTTATATTAATAAGTGAAAGTTCCAATCATACAGTACAACCATGACCAACCACTAGTCCCAATAACGGAACTTTACAGTCACTGCCGCCTGCTCCTCCAAAGAGATGTACTAGCTCTACACTGTGGAGAAGCTAAGGCTGATTACAATACTCTCCAAGATTTCTCTAAGATACTCCTATCGAAAGCTTGGTTGACAAAAAGCCTCTACAATGATTTATGAGGTTTTATAAATAGCAAAGTGTGAGGTGACCCTTGAAATTCCCCTTTGTGACTCTTCACCTACCCTCATGACTCTTCACCTACTATATGACTATTACATTCAACTATCGACACTTGGAATCTCACTTTACAAGGTGTTACATACAATCTGCACATGTACGCATTTGAGACAAAATAGGCTTGAGCAAGCCAGGCAAGCTATCGCTAAGACTTGGATAGTTGTGAGAAGATCAACTCTTAGACATCCTCGCAATGATCGAAGATGGCACACTGATTCCAAGCTTGGTCGTCCATGATGGTGTCCACGCCATCAATGGTGACATCCTGCTATAAGCAAACTTTTGCCTCTGTTGCATCTAGGTACACTGATATGGCTCCTCTGTCCAACTCATATGATAATATGCACATCATTGTCTTGAGTGAAGATGGATGAGCAACATACTAATGCATAATGTTTGTGCCGATCTTCAAGTGTGTTCTGGTGACTATGCGCATCAACTTGTCGAAATACATGTTCAACTTTGGTCAGACTTGGTTCTTGTCTTCACCTCGGTGAGTGTGTCGATGGGTGGGATCACATGCGTGCACATAATGACATTCATGCTCCTGAACACCTTGCATGTGATAGATGACACTGCTCACCTTGTCTGCTTCATGCCAACTACTGGGCTTAGTCTATAACCTGTATAGGCGTGGTTTCATTAGTCTGTGCATGTTCTGCCTCTTGTTGTACCTGTTCCTGTTGCAACTCCTTCTCTTGTATGTGGAGCTCTTATTCTTCCTTGAGTTGTTGCTTCAACATATGCAAATCCTTCTATTTCTCTCTCTGCCTCCGCGTGATCCTCTTGTCGCGCTATCATCTCATAACCTCAATCTCCAAAGCTGCTTTCATCACAAGTGGATTTGCTTGAACTTGCAACCTTGCTCCACCTCGGCATTGTCGACAACCTTCCTATTGCATTTGCCGCACGTAGGTGTTTTAGCTTCTACTGCTATTGATGATGCTGCTTGCTGTGATGCCTATCTAGTCAATTTAACGTCTTAAATTTCTCTACATAAATTATCAATCCGGGTATCGTAGACTGATGAAGTGTGGTGCACCATATGTGCTTAGTTAACCTTTTTATTACTTTTTTGTTTTATAGTTTATGTTGTTTTTGGGGTTTTGTTCTTGTTGGTTTTCTAAAGTGTCTAATGCAAATGGAAATCCTATTCTAAGGTCTTAAGAATACTTTTAAAGGGCAAGTATGGATAGATATTTCAAGACAAAGTTTATGTCCCTAATGGTAACTTCCAAAACTTAGCACTTCAAAAGATCTCAAAACATGTTATTGATGGAATTAGTACTTAAACAAAAGTGTAAATATGCAACTACTTCAATCAAACAAAAGATGAAATACTGATCATGAAATCATTGTCTCTGCTGCTTGGAAATTAAAGATTGCAAAGAAAGTAAAATTAAAATCAAATTACATCATCCATATTTCAATCCCTCGCCATTAGTCTCGCTATGGCTTTCGGAGGTAACTGCTAATGAAATGAGAAATCCAATTACCTATTTGTAGAAAAGTAAACTAAAACCAAATCACAACATTCATATTTCAATCCCTCGCCATTAGTCTTGCTATGGCTTTCGGAGGTAACTATCAATGAAATGAGCAATCCAATTATCTATTTGCAGAAAAGTAAACTAAAACCAAATCACAACATTCATATTTCAATCCCTCACCATTAGTCTCTCTATGGATTTCGGAGGTAACTATCAATGAAATGAGCAATCCAATTATCTATTTGTAGAAAAGTAAATTAAAACCAAATCATATCATTCATATTTCAATCCCTTGCCATTAGTCTCGCTATGGCTTACAGAGGTAACTGTCAATGAAATGAGCAATCCAATTATGTATTTGCAGAAAAGTAAACTAAAACCAAATCACAACATTCATATTTCAATCCCTCACCATTAGTATCGCTATGGCTTTCGGAGGTAACCGTCAATGACATGAGTGAGTTGATTTCTAAACTCACTTAACAAAGCAAATGAACAAGACTGTAATCAAAGCATAACTGAAATTGAAAAGCTAAAAAAACAAAGTCAGCAGAGAGGCAAATCTCATGTCACTATTTGATATGAAAACATGTAAAGAAAAAGTAATCTACAATCAACCAGTTGAACACACTTACATGAATTAAAATTGCATGAATGGAAAAAGTAATCTATCAAACTTGAAAGCAATCAAATGACATAATGAAATCAAAGCAAAATTACAAAAGGGAATCTACTCTACCTTACATTCTAATGTGCTCCATGACATCTACTTCAGATCTCCTTCCATGTTGAGAACATCAATGCTTTATTCAAATTCTTCAAAATTACAAAGTACAACAAAGCTCTCCAAAGCTTTCAAAAGCCATCAAGGAATAACTACAAACTCCAAGCTAAAGACTAAAAGCCAAGCCAAGCACTAAGTTGAGATTAACAAATGAAGGAGAGAGGTCTCGTATTTATACAAAAAGATGAGAAGACATCTCATTAATGAGAGTCCATGAATCTCTCCCTCTACCTCTAGAGTCCTAATCAAAATAGGAACTGATAAGACACATGTCTCCTTAGAGTTACAATACAATTAGGAGATGTGACACATATCCTCATGATCCCATGATTCTTGTAGGTTTTAACCCTGTACAGAAATTACCTGCATATGAATTCTAAATCACAGGAAAAATAAAAATGCGATAGCATAACACAAAAAACACATATACACAGAGATTTCCCACTGGATCCCAAAACCGGGATTACCAGCTTGATTTTTTTCATTATGTTCCTTTCAATGTTAAAATACATATTTATACATGCCGAAGCATCCAATACCATGGACCGAAAACCATTGCATCCGAAACCATGGACCGAAAACCATCGCGTCCAAAAAAACATGTGCGAAAATCATGCACAAAACCATAGGTGGGTCCGCCCAACCTAACATAGGGTCCAAAACCAAAATTTTCCGGGGCGCTGCCCCAGACCCCATAAAGTTGGGTTACGGGTACCCCTCAAACCCCCTATTAACTATGTGGAAAGAATATAACACAACCCAACAACTTTTCATGAGGTGAAGAGGGCTTTCATGCTGGGAGGATGATGTTGGATCAGACAGCTAAGTTGTAATCCTCTCTTCTACTATCAATAAAGTTATTTGATTTTTCCTCCATATACTTGTGTATTTGTGAATCTTGCTATTTGTGAATGCAATTGTATGGTTAATGTATTTCTGATTCTGCATTGTTTATGGTATTATATATCTCTATGCTTTTATGGTGTTTTGTTGCTTTGCCTCTACAGGTATTCTCTAAAGTGGGACAAGTAGGAAAGGAGTGGCAAGCTCTATCAAGGGAGAGAGGAAACAAGCAAGAAGCCAAGTGAAAGATTTAGGTTGGCACTCTTTGATTCTCTCTTATCTATCATACATAAAGGAAATCACAAGTTACTTTGATTGTTTGTTTCTAAGATAGCTACCTGTCTTAGTGGGACTAGCAGATCGAAAAGACACTAGTTTTCCCGAAACAAAATGGCGACTCCACTGGGAAGTGATTAGTTTGTTTGTTTTTTATTGTTGTTTGCTTTATAAACTATAAACGGATTCTGAAGTTAAGCCAGCTAGCCTTCGAACTGCTCTTCCTATGCAAGTGCAAAGTAGATCAACGCTGCTTCAGTCAATCTCCAAGTTGGTTTATGAAGTAAACATCTGACTTGCAAACATCCTAAGTGCCCTTGTGGTAGCTCAATAACCTCCTAAGATCATAACCCTATACTTTTTTTTTATTGCCTATCATAGCTTAGCTGAAATAACTGAACTTAGCTGCAAATTTTGAGCAAAAGCCAAACTCAGTTTCGTTCCCTGGACCATCTCATTGTCTGTAACTGGCAGCCTGTATGCATCGCACCTCCCATGTGTTGCAAGTGATATGCATCCCTGTTTCCCTTAAGGACAAGTGCGATGATTGAATGATATTGTTTTCCTCTTTGGAATTTGGTTTTTTCTCCTTGCTTTTAGCTCTATTCAGTAGTTTTGCTGCTTATGATTAGTATCTCATTGTTGAAGCCTTCTTCCTTTACATTATTCAGCTTCCATTGATCAGGATTTGTGATTTTTTTTTATGTATTTTTCATCATTTACAATCCTTCTTTGTCAAGAGTAGCTTAATCGAACTGTCGTCTTTTGATTCAAAAGTGTCGTAACTGTCATTTTGAGTCAAGAAGAAGAGTGTCGTAAAGTCTTCCTCTTCTAGATAGTTGATTGTACTTTTTTCATTGTATTTGATTTGAATTGTCAATATTTGAAGTGTCAAAATCCATTTTCCATTCGAAATCAAAAGTGTCATTTAGTCTTCCTTTCATTTTGAAAAGAAATTGTTGAAGTGCCGCTTTGAAGAAAATAGTTTAGATCTATACTTAGTTTTCCTTTTTGGCATTCTCACATTAAGGAAATGGAAAAACAAATACATGCATGTGCATTTGCATTTAGACTGCATGTAGAAAATGATTTAGGAAAAGTGCATTTAGTGTGTGCTCTCTGCTCTCTATTGAAAGAATCGTACTTTTCTTTCCTTAGTAGCTAGGATTTTCATTGCTAAAAGAAAACAAATGACTGTTTATCATTTTAGATTGCATATTTAGGAATTTTACATCTACTTCACATGATGAACCTTGAAAGACAAATTTCTAAGAAATATCAACTCTAAAATAAACCTCAATGAACATAAAAATGCTTTGGAACCTAACGCAACACATATAGAAGTCTAGGCTAGAGACGTGTTTCGGTGTCGTAAAACCTGGTAACTATCGTTTTCTTTGAAGGTTGGGTGATTCCTCCTCTTTGATACGACAAGTGCTAGTACAGACTTGTGCTCCCTGTACCATCGTGTATATATTGGGAGACCACAATATGCTAATATCCTTTATCATTAGGAAGCCATGTCTGCCGCCCTATCGGTTGCAATGCAATGAACACAACATTCGGGAAGATTGACTGCCATACGTAAAGTCCTTGGTAATTTCTCTTTAATTTATCGCCAAGGTGTATATTGCAGTTTTGTGATTGGTTTGGTGATCCCTCTGTCTAGATTTCCAGAGTGGGCACTTTCGTTCCTTTTCGACTCCCTAAAAGAAAAGGTTCATCTAAGAACTTATCACTTCAAGCTCATTAAAAATCGAAGGTGACTAGAGTCACCTTTAGTTTTTTCTCGACTCTTAAAAATTGAAAAAGCAAGTTGTGTCAAAGCATCATAAAATTTATTTAATTTGGAATAACATCCCTATTACTTCGTTGATCTTAGGTTGAGGTAATGGAGTCCACCAATCAAGGAATTCCCCTTAGGGGAAATCCTAGTCCTTTCTCTTCTTGGGGAGATATTGGTGTTCCATATATGGCTACATTGTCCCTTACAGGAATCACAATTGGCCTGCCAGTATGGCTATTCTCAACCTTTGTTGTTCAAAACACCATAATTCATGAGCAATAGAATTAGCAACCAGATGATACTGAAGTTACCCCTTCACCTTCTACTTTGTTTGTTTCTCCCTCTCCTTCTTCCTCTTCGCTTGGTGAAACTAGTGATTCTAAAAACCAAGTAACTGAGAAGAAGAAGAAAGGGAAGGAGAAGAAGAAGAAGAAGTCAATCAAGCAAGGGGGCAACAATGCCTCATTCGGCGAAAATCCACACACTGAAACCTACAAACCTAAGTCCCCATGCATAATTTGCAAAGGGAACCACCTTCATCGAGATTGTCCTTGCATTCTGTAGATCCTAAGAGAATGATCTCCCCGTTTGCACCATCCAGTGTCATCAACCTCTGTCGATCATGTTGACAGCACACCATCAACTAGTGAAAAAATGAAGTTAATGCACGAAAAGGAAAGTCCAGATTTCCTTGTAGGTTGTGTGAAGGTAATCATGCCCTTCACCGTTGTCCTTTTATGGATGAAGCCAAAAGTGTCTTGGATAATCGTCTTACTTCACCGCAGTGATTTCCGCCTAGATACAAGAAAATTTTGCCAAGTCCATCACTAGTTGAAAATCCGATTGATGTAAATCAATTGTCGGTCGAAATGCCTATCATTGAAAGCAAACCTTCTAAGTCCATACCAGACCCAAGTCAATAGGTTGAGATGGCAGTTGACCTTGTTTTGTCTTCAGAAGGTCTACCTTCAAATGATACAATTTCCAAAGAGAATGGGAATGACATTGTTCAAGTTCTTTTTGTTAATACAAAGTCTGATGAACATGGGGGCAATCCGCCCGTTCCTTTACAACAGGAGGAAAGTTCCCTAGTTCAGGAGGTTTATCCAACCATTTATCATGTACCTCCTCTGAGCAGTCTAGTCATTTGGAATCAACTAGCAAGACCCTGCCTTCCATCTAGCATACCATTCTGAATCATAGTACAAGTGTACAAAATGATCATGTCTGGCACTATCATAGATGAGGGGGATTTAGTGAGTATCCTTTCCTCAACTGATTGGAAAGCACTTGGTTCACCATTGCTTCTTCCTGAGAATCAAAATTTGTCAGGATTTAACAAAGGAACCAACCGACTGTTAGGGATCCTTCCAAAGTTACCCATAACTTTGAAAGGGAAAATCGTTCACTTGAACGTGATGGTAGTCCAAGGGCCATTAGATTACAATCTACTCCTTGGGCGTGACTATGTTTATAGCATGGAAGCTATCATTTCCACACTCTTCTAAGTGATGTGTTTCCCGCACGAAGGTAGAATGGTACAACTTATCGACCAATTTTCATTTCCTGGTTCAAACACAGCTACAAGTCAAACATCATCCCTAAATGGTCTCTTCCCATCAAGAATGTCTCTTCAACCTTCATCTCATCCACCTAATTACCATAAGTATTTCAGTGAATGTAATGAAGTCTAGGGGGCATGCACCCTGGTCTGCTTTGGCAGGCAAACCCAGTTGAAAATATAGATCTCCATGTAGGTTATATGATTGGTTTAAAACTCCATTTCCTTGTAGGATTTGGGATTGGTCTGAGAAATTTATCTCCTCTAAGGTTATGTGATTGGAAGTGCTGACCCACACCATTCACCTTGGTCTATTTCGATAGACAAAGCCAAGGAATTATTTTTCCTGCTTTGCAGATGAAACAATCTTACTTAAATGCAAGGACTTCCATATGGTAACCTAGAAACTCTACTTTTCTTCATACCTGGGGGCGTGTAATCCTTCTTAAGCAAGAAAAAGATGACCAATTAGATTAGCTTTGTAGCTGTTTTAGTTTAGCTTTTTAGCTTAGTTTAGTTCAACTTCTTAGGTTAGGTGAATGGTTTGATCCACCATTCACCTTTTTCGGTGACATGCAGACAAGGCAAAGGAAGGATTTTGCCTCGGTCACGAACAAAACCATCCTATGTAACCTCAGTAGTTCCTTAGCTTTAATGTAGTTAGCTCTGTAGTTTGGTTGTTTCTAGTCTACATGAAAAGGTCATGAGCCAAGTTTTGCATGGTGCAAGCTCATTAAAAAATGAAATACTAGTAAGAGACATCTTTAAATGATTGGCATGAGCCAACATGTGCTCAGTGCTAGGTTTATTTTTAACAAGCTTGAACTTTGCGGAAACATTACCCTTTTGAGGAACAACTGCAACAAGTGATTATGTTAGCCACCCTCTTCACTGCCATGTTTTGAGAAGTTCCAAACTTACCTAGAACCAGCTGCTACCCGAAAATATCACTTGTTCTCAAAAACGAGTTTCTTTTAAGATCTTTCTAGACTTGTTAAATATGGAAAGATTGTCGAGCTATTGGCCTTTCTAGCTCATTAAAGTAAAGAGAAGCGTTATCCCTCCTGTACATTTTAATCTTTTAGAACCTGAGGGATTATCAAATAAAAAGATCGAACACTTGTCTTTTCGGCTCGTTAAAACGATCGAAAAATCATCCCTTTCGTATTATTTTATACTTTTTTGGACTGAAGGGATTGTGCTACAAAAAAGGACTACTGGAGTTTTCTTTTCATCCCTTTTCAAACTCTCTAAACATGAAAAGGATCGAGTTATCTTTGTCATTAAACTCGTTAAAACAATAGCAAAGAACTTGTCCACCCAGACAAGAATGAGTTTCACTGTTGCTAGGCTCGCTAAATCATAGCGACAGGTTTTCCCAAAGGGAAAATTATAGAACAAGCATATGTTATCCTCCTCAAGCTGGACAAAAATAAAGAGGTATTGGTCAGGAATGACTGGGGAAAAAGGGAAGAAAACTTGAAGAACTTTATTGGTAGTAGGTCGCTCTTGAACATGACACTTTCACTCCATCACCATGATTGAGTCAGGTTGGGTTATTCCGTTCATCGGTCATAGCACCATTGGTCCTCCGTACCATCCATCTTTTGGGGTTAATGATACCAATCCATTTCAATGTCGCCGATATGTTCAAGAGAAG
This sequence comes from Pinus taeda, assembly GCA_000404065.3. NCBI lineage: Eukaryota > Viridiplantae > Streptophyta > Pinopsida > Pinales > Pinaceae > Pinus > Pinus taeda. The sequence continues at coordinate 30,833 of APFE030994512.1, forward strand.
TCATTCAGAGAATTTACCACACAGCTAATGCCTCATCCACTGCAATACCTTCACTCTTCGTTTTTCATGACCGCCATTCCTGAACCTTGTATCATCATATCGTTTTCACCTCCACAAAATCATTTGCTTCGTTTCATATCGTAGATGTGGGATACATCAAGGCCCTCCTACAACGAGTCACTTCATGTTGACATTAGCACATTATCCAATAAGTTGAGTTAGAAACAACCCTTTCAGTACTTTGAAGCTTGCATGCCTCAATGGAAAATTTCTCACTTCCAGCGATAGGTTTACATCAATGGCATTCAACTGAAATATTTTGCGTGGTGTTCAACATCGACTCATATATTCACACCACGTGAATTGTACTGTATTACCTTGAGATTCATTATCATTATTGGTGATTCCTCTTGCACCTGTTAACAACTTACATCATTTGCTGGTGATCAGGCAATGTCTTTCCATGTTCGACTCCAGAACATCTTTTCACATGGATCGACTTGAACATCGGGCGAATATTGAATGATTTTGAAGACCCCAAATCTAGTTTCATCCATCTGGGCTGTGATATATTCATGGAAATAAAGACATCAAATGTATGTAGAAGCTGCACAGATGATCATCCAAGCTAAGGGATGATGACTCTACATATAAAGAATCATTGGTCTGCAACTGCAGACAGTTATCTGTTCCATGTACATGAAAATGAATTTATAAAAGCTGAGCATGGGAATGCCTGCCTTAGATAGATCATGAAAATAATATGATGATGATGTATTATATTGTATCTTATTATAGGTCACCTTACAGTTCAAAAAACCTCAGATCCTCATGATAAGGCATTTCACTTGACATCAGAAGATTTACGAGCTCATGCTTTAGGGGGTAGCTGTTATAGACATATTTGGGCATTGCAACCCCAATCATATATGTCGATAAACCAAGGGCTCTTTAATCCCTAAAACTGTTGTTTCATACCCTAAAGGATCATGGTCAACTGATTACATCACTTCCCAAAAGTTCCACCTGAAAAACTACTCAGAACTGGCCAGAACCGGACCATACTGACTGCTCCATGGTTAAGGTGTGATGCATACTAGCTGACACACTAGCTAGGTGTGATGCATACTGAAAGAGCCTTCTGTGGGGTGCAATGAGCGAGAAGAGACAAATGGCATAGACAGTTTGCTAAGTGGATGCTCATGGAATCTTCTAGAAACTTCTCCTATGACACTTGCCTCTCTGAATTCGCCCATGGATGAGTAAGAGATCAAAGAAATCTCCAAGTGGAACCAAGAACTATCAAGGAAATGACACTAATCAAAAACCCAGAGTTGACTCACCCCTTTGCAAGACGTCTATATATGGATCCTTCATCTAAGAGATCTTGAGGCTGGAATTTTGTAATTTGTAAGGAAGTGATGTTGGTTTCTCTTTGAGACATTGTATTGTTGGGTGATCTTGCTTTTCATGAGGTGAATAGGGCTTTCATGTTGGGAGGATGATGCTGGATTAGACAATTGGGTTGTAATCCTCTCTTCTACTATCAATAAAGTTATTTTAGTTTTCCTCCATATACTTGTGTATTTGTGAATCTTGCTATTTCTGAATGAAATTGTATGGTTAATGTATTTATGATTCTGCATTGTTTATGGTATTATAGATCTCTATGCTTTGATGGTGTTTTGTTGCTTTGCCTCTACAGGTATTCTCTAAAGTGGGACAAGTAGGAAAGGAGTGGCAAGCTCTATCAAGGGAGAGAGGAAACAAGCAAGAAGCCAAGCGAAATATTTAGGTTGGTACTCTTTGCTTCTCGCTTATCTATCATACATAAAGGAAATCACAAGTTACTTTGATTGTTTGTTTCTAAGATAGCTACCCATCTTAGTGGGACTAGTAGATTGAAAAGACACTAGTTTTCCCAGAAACACCAGGCCATTAAAACTTTCTAGCAGTGAGAATAGAAATAACAAAGCCCTAGATTTATCATCAAAATTTACCCCTGCAAAACTTAACTGACTAGTAACTGTGGTAAATTCATTTGATCAACAACAGATCCAACTTTTGACATATTCATACTAAATAAATGCTTCATAAGAAATATCTTATTTGAGGCTGAGGGTTTTTCATATAGTTTGGATAATGTTGTCATTAAACCTTCTGTTGTTGTTTCCTTTGAAATGTTGAATGCCACTAATGCTACCAAACATAGTAATATTTTTCCTAGTGCCTTTTTGTCGAGAATCTCCCATTCGACATCCATCATACTTGTCAACTTCTTTGATTTTCAACTCAATGATAGGTATAGATATTTTTGATACAGATAATCTTCCATTTGCATCTTGTTGGAAACACTGAGAGGGGGGGTGAATCATTATTTCTTTAAAATTGTTATTTTTTGCCAGTTAAGATCACTTATAATTAGAACACATAATGAACGATAAAAGAATAATACTTTTATTAGTCATAAATATTGAGAACTCCAATCCTCTTTTTACAATAAATCAAATGCAATAATGTTTAGGGCTCCAACCCTAGATGAAGATACCTATCTCCAATCTACTAGGCTCGAACCTGCACTTTTCCAAGCTCCAACTTGGACTTCACAAGTTTCCAACCTCTAGGGCTTCAACCCTATCTTCTGCAAGCTCCAACCTTGTTTTTATGAGGCTCCAACCTTTAGGGCTCGAACCCTATCTTCCGCAAGGCTCCAACCTTGTTTTATGAGGTTTCAACCTCTAGGGCTCCACTCTCTCTACTGGCACACACTCCAACCTGATCATCTTGAGGAATCCTATCCTCTAGGGCTCCAAAGCTATCCAATTTACTTCAAAACTGTAATGTGGTTTGAATGGTTCTTCAAGGCTTCCAAAATATTCTACACAAGCCTTGATGATGTCTTCAAGGTTTTCTTCAATTAATGCCTTCAAATATTCTCCATAGCATTGTCTTATCAATGACAACTTTATTAGCCTCCAAATGTGTCTCTAAGACTCTTCATATCACCCAAGTATACTTCTTCAATATTGCCTCATGAGGGATTTGAAAACCGTGCTTCCGGAGATAATTCTGATTTGTTCTAGATATGTTACAAGAAGGTCTTTCAAATATGTCCTTAATAAATCTCCAACAATACTAGGGATGATCTTTCTTCAATGTTTCAAGGTATCGTCAAAGAACTGCTTCAGGTGGGTCAACAACTCAACAAATCTTAAATTATCTCAATGTTCCAAGTCACCTCAAACATGTTATCGCTATGACACACTTACAATGGCAAGTCTTCAAGATCAATTATAGAAGAGTTCTTGGTCTAGTTTTGCACAAAAAAAGCTTTAAGTCTTCCCCCAAAAGAACTCTAAAAAGCACACAAGGAATGGCTCCAAAAATATCTTTGCTCCAAAATATGCTCCTTGAGTAAAAGAAACTTCAATCAAACCCTTCACCTGAGCCTTCTTATCTCAGGTCTACATGGGAATCTTTAGCACATCTACAGTTACAGGTAAGCTTTGATAGCTCAGAGAAATAATTCCAATCAATTCGCAACACAGTATAAAAACTCGACAATGGTTCCAAATCAACTTGTGGTACAGATCAACTTCAAAGTTGAATTCAACGACAGAGCATGAAAACAAATCGATAATTGCAGCTTGAATATTTTCTTAGTCGAATATGCACTTTTGAATGTCGATATCTGAATGCATACTTTTGTTCTTTGATAGATACATTTATCGGACTTCCCATTATTTACATATAGTCGTTTCAAAGTGGTTTCTAGTTTCAAGGAGCCGACATCTCAGGTTTGAATAGTAAAATATGCAATGCCATCCAATGTGTATTTTAATGTGAAAAAGTCTTCACCTAAAAAAAAGGATTTTGGACATATATATGTAATCATTTGGTCATTTAATTAGATAGGAATTTTTTTTTTTAATTCTTTTTTCTAATTGGTAAAGTGTCACATGTTTTGGTTTTATTACAAGGTTGCATCAAGTAAATTAGTGATTACATGAATTAGGAAATTTGTGGCTAGAGCTAATGGGTCCCATGAAAGTTATATGAATTTAGAATTTCATGGAATAACTTAGGGTATAAGGTTTTAGAGTTAGGTTTTGGCTAGGGTTCTTAAGGATGGATTCAATTAGGGTTTGACTAGGTCCCTTTTTAATAAGTAGGGTTAGGGATTTATATGAAGGGATTTACAATTAGGGTTGAACTTAGTTCTTAGGGCTTTGCACCTAAGGTTAGGATTTTAGGGTTGTAGTAGTTTAGGGATTTCATTAGCCATGAGGGTTCATGGCTTACATCAACAATTATGGTTTTCATCATCTTCAATAATACAATGTTTAGAGTATCTTTGTTATAGACCTAGGGTTTCACTTAGAGTTTCATCATCAATAATACTAGGTTTTCAACAATGTTTGAGGGATTCTTTAATATAGACCTAGGGTTTATTTCATAAGTGTTCATCCAACATTTTGAATGCTTAAAACATTCTAGGGCTTGTTATCATCGATGAGGTTGCATCAACAAGAGCTAGGGTTTTTCAAGTTAGGCTTGCTTCAACAATAGCTAGGATTTGTCATGTACCTAGGTTATGTACTTAGGGTTTCTTCATATGTCAAGGCTAGGGTTTTCAATCAATTAGGGTTAGGACATTATTATCATTTTAACTATCTTCAGCAATACCATATTGACATCAAGGACAACTTTGACCAACACATCTTCCATAACTGGTGCTTTTGGCCATTAAAGTTCTCGACCCTAAACCTACCATATTCCACCATTTCTCCCACTCAAACAAAGGAACCTCTTTATTATTAGTTTATCAACCAAATATACCTTCGTCTCTAATACCAGTTGTTATAAATTAATTAACGAAGAAATGAAATACATAAAATATTTTTGAAACACAAATACATAAATGCATAAAACAAGAGAGACATGGATATATTTGGTTCACCCAATTTTGGCTATCTCCACAAAGAAACAACCAGCCCTTCCTTTTATATTATCTAGTAAAATGAAGAGATACAACCTATAATAGATCCACTGTAACTTCCTCTTCGCTCCCACACAATGTCCTCTCTCTCTCTCTCACTTAGAATAATATTACACACCTACAATACAATTCCCTCACATAAACCGAGGGTTGCCTTCTAGGGAATAAAACCCTAAATCAATATAACCTATACCATCAGATCATATTCCTAATGAAAGTTCTAGATTGACTATGATATTACAATATTTTACAAGGCAAATTTTCATCTATTTTTAGCTTTGGGGGCATTTCCCCCAAACCCCTGTCGAGAGTCTGCTAGCCCCTAGACCTCCCAGTAGAGGGGGGATGGTCCTCCCCTAACCCCCGTGGGGGGGACAAGTCCCACTTGCACCCCCCCTACATGGAGGGGTGTACAGTCTACTTAGGGTATACATCCAGCTGAAAAAAAGACCTCTGAAGCAAGAAGATAATTAAGCTCCACACACAACAATGTGTAGAGTTAAAGATTGTAAAAGCAAGGGGTATGTAGAGCTAAAGTATGGATAAAAGTAACACATGTGTGGATGTAAAGCATGTGCGAAGGGAGAAGGGTAAGTTCCACTTCTCCACACAAAGTGGGACCAAAATGTTTAATTTCCCCATTTTTAGTTTCATTTATATTACAACTAGGATGGTGTAGGTTTTAACCATGTATAGAAATTACCTGCAAATGAATTCTTAAAACAAAAAAACATATAATGATGATAACGTAAAATAAATATACACAGATATTTCCCCTGAATCCCAACATCAGGACTACTAGATTGATTTTTCATTATATTCCTTTCAATGTTACAATACATATATATACATGTCAAAGCATTCATAAACCCCAATCCACTAACCCTGGATTAGAACATAATCATAGTTCCCTTGAACAGATCTACAAAATACCAAGGGGAAAAAACCTTCATGCTGAAAACCATGTGCAAACCGCATGCACAAAAACCATGGGTAGGTACACCCACCATCTTTGGGTCCACCTCCCATCCTTGGGTCTGCCCAACTATTATTGGCTTCGCATAAATATCTAACATTCTCCTTCTTATTGTTTCCTTTCCACATGGGTGGTCGTAGGAGATCTTATTCATTGTTCTAGGGTTGAAATGCCCATTGTTTCTCTACACCACGAAAACTTCTCAGTTCTCACTGACTTTGTCAATGCATCTACATCATTATTCAAAGTGTCCACCTTTACCAACAATGCCATTTTCTCTTCTACCATATCCCTCACAAAGTGATACTGAACATCAATGTGCTTTGTCTTTAAATTATAAGTAAGGTTCTTTGCCAATAAAATTTCACTTTGGTTGTCACAATGTATCATTATAGCTTGTTGTACAAACATCATACTTGAACACAATCTCTGCAACTAAAATGCTTCCTTGATTTCATGAGTGTCTTCCATGTATTCAACCTCTGTAGTTGAAAATGTCGCTACCGACTGCCTCTTTCTCATCCAATTGACTGCTCCTCCAAATAGGTTGAACACATACCCACTTGTAGAGAATCTATGATCCAAATCTCCATCCCAATCTACATCAACAAAACCATGTCTATCCAAAACTATGTCCAATCCTGGTATTCCTTGGTAACACATACCATAATCACTAGTTCCACGCAAATACTTGAAAACTTGTTTCACTTTTGTCTAATGCTCCTTCCCTTCTTTGACATAAACCTGCTCAATATTCCCATCGCATGTGCAATGTCTTGTCTAATACATACCATTTCAGACATCAGGATACCAACTCCACTTGCATATTGAACATGAGACATGTCCTCTTCCTCTTCATGTGTCTTGGGACACTATTTAGCATATAACTTTACACCTACAAGAATAAGAAACTTCACCAATTTACTATCCTTCCTATCAAAACCTATGCAACATTGTCTCGACATAATTCCTCTAGTTTAACCAAAGCTTCCTCTTTTCCCAATCTCATTTAATTTCCATGCCCAAAATATAGTTTGTAGTACCAAGATTCTTCATGTCAAATTTGGAGGACAATTGGGTCTTCAAATCCTAGATAATTTCATTGTTATTTCCAATCAACAACATATATTTTTTTTTTTTTTCCTACTGGTTCGCCAATCAACAACATATTATCGACATATAAGACCAAATAAATAACATAGTCACCAATTAATTTAAAATACACACAGTGATATCCTTTTATCCTTATAAAACCAAGTCCTCATTTATATTTATCAAATTTTTAATAAAACATCCTTGGTGACGTATTTAGTCCATACAGAGACCTTTTCAAGTTGCATACCAGTTCTTTCTTTCCCTTCACTACAAAGCCTTCAAGTTCCTTCATGTAGATCTCTTCTTCCAGATCCCCATGAATAAATGATGTCTGCACATCCATCTATTCTACCTCAAAATCAAAAGCAACAACAAGAGATAAAAGTAATATAATAGAAGCTAACTTGGCAAAAGGAGAAAAAATATCACCAAAAACATTTTTCAAGACCTAGGAATAATCTTTTGCTATCAACCGAGATTTGTATTTCTTCACCATGACTTCTGCATTCATTTTTTTTCTCAATCACCCATATTTTGCCAATGGGTTTCCTTCTAGCCAACAACTCCACCAGATCCCATGCCTCATTTTCATCCAAATATGCCATTTCATAAACCATGGCCTCTTTCCAAAGTTTTCCATCCTCTAAATCCATTGCCTCTCTAATAGTTATGGGATCATCATGTTGAGAAGTGTAGCAAGAAAGGCTCAATTTGACTTTGCCTTGGTACAATTGAGGAAATTTGAATTTCCACATTAGCAGACAACTTGGAAGCAGTTAAACTGTGTGACATGGCTCTTGTAACTCATATAGCTCAGTAAATTTGAGTTAGAAGGCTTGGAGTTTAGTTAAGAATGTGTGATTTCTAATTTGTAGCAATAAAGGTTAGTTATTTCCAATTGTATTCAATTGAACTAGTTCTAACTATTGATAGAACTAATGGAAGGTCAGTTGTGTAGCGGGACAATAATATAACTCAGTGATCATCGAGTTAACTGATCAATCAACTCAAAATAGCTAGTGCATGCAAGGAATTTGACTTCCTTAGTTGTGTTGGAGATTCTGAGGCGGTGTAACAAGTAGTTATAAACTGGTTTAAGTGTACAGGTGTTGCATGTAGTCAAATGATCAAACCTTGGGAATTGCGCAATCAATTGGAGGAAAATTCCTAAAAAATAGGGGCTCAAGCAGAGGTAGAAATTGACTAAGTCTGGGTGAGAGCTTCTCATTGAGCAAAGAGATAGGTTATTCACTTATACGTTGTACTCAAAGTGGGAAAGAAATTGTAATACATTCTCTATTAATTTGATTAATGCAAAGAGTCTTGAGGGTTTCTTCATAGTTGGGTTCCCCTAGAAAAATATTTTGCATGTGTGGTTTTTCTTATTGCATGCTTGTGAATGTTGTTTTAAATTGTGAATTAATTTACGGAAAGGAGTAGAGTAGAATTGTGTCTCTTGATTTAGATCAAATTTCTTGAGTAGTTGCAATTTATCATCATATTTTTACACATCATTAGTAATAGATAAAGAAAAATTTGAATAGAAAACCAATGGACTATACCTCTCTAGCTTCTTTCTCTCTTGAACTGGAATTCTCAAAACTAGAGTCTACAACTCTTCCACTTTTGATTCATGTTATGTTGTAGAGTATTATTCTTCCTCCTTCAATTCATGCTCTATCTTTTCAGGTTCCTTTGGTACGACTTCACGTTTAATAACATATTTCACCTCTCTAAACACCACATCTATGCTGTACACAACCTTCTTTGTTTATGGTTTCCAAAGATTATAACCTTTTAAACCATCCTTTACCCAATAAAGATGTACATTTCAGATTTAGTATCCAACTTGGTTATTTTCTCCTTTGGAACATCTACATATGCATCGCAGCTAAAAACCCTCAGATGTGAGAGAGATGGTTTCTTACCAGTCCATGCCTTATGTGGAGTCTTATCCTCCAACTTTGATAAAAATGATTTGGTAAATAGGTAACATGTAGTCTCCACTGCCTCTGCCCAGAATTTTTGTCCTAACCTGGCACCACTAAGCATGCTTCTTGCATTTTCCATCAACGTCTTGTTCATTCTTTCTGCAACTCCATTTTTATGAGGTGTGTATGGAGTAGTATTATACCATGCTATACCACACTTCTTATAGAACTCTTCAAATTGCTTCTTGTAGAACTTTCCACCATTATCTTTCCTCAAATCCTAGATCTTCTTCTCTGTCTGATTTTCCCCTAGATCCTTAAATCCTTTAAACTTTTCAAAGACTTCAGATTTCTTCTTGAGGAAATATATTCATGTATTCCTCAAGAATTCATATATAAATGATATGTAGTAAATATATTAACCCAGAGATGGAACCGAAACATGTACAAATGTGTAATTATGCACAAGCTCTATTTTCTCTTTTGCCCTCTTAACACCAGAGGGGAAACTCACTGGATTTTGTTTCCCATATACACAATGTTCACAAAAATCAAAATGCAGAGAGAAATTAGACACACCTTCCACCATACCATTACCATGCAGTATTCAATTTCCCTTCTCTCCAATATGTCCAATTATTTGATGCCACAACATAGTCCTCCCTCGAGAGACTACTAGATCTTTTTCTCCACTTTCAGGAACCATAGAACTATTGCACCTATCAATAACAGTGATTCCCAGAAGCTTGTATAGAGTTCCAATCTAAACTCCCTGCATTATTACCAGTGCTCCCCAAAACATGTTATAGGTATCTTTCTCGAACACTATTTTTACACCTTCATCATCCATCCTACTTACAGAAATCAAATTTATGGCCGATGTAGCAATATAAAGAACACTAGGAAGTGTTCTAAGCCTTACACTTTGCAACTTGAGCTTTCTTTTCCACATCCTACAATTTTGGACTTCATTTCATCCCCTAGGAAGACATCACCACCATCATATTCAATGTACACGCAGAACCACTCCCTATGGGGAGTGAATTGAAAGGATGAACCTGATTCAATCAACCATGCCTCATGATCTACATGTGTACTTAAAGAAGAAGCCAACTACACATCCACGCCTTCATCAGAGGTGGCTTTTTCCTCTATAGAAGGAGCATCATCACATCCCTTTCCTTTCTCAGAAGTTTTATATCTACTGTCCTTTTTGTAGTGCCCTTATTTTTCGTATGTCCATCATACCTTTACAACTTTTCTTGGAGACTTAGATATCCCTCTAGATTTATATCTCCCACTTGAGGACTTATTTTTATTTCTATTCTAGGACCGTCCTCTCATAGACAAGGAATATCCATTCTAGATCTCCATAGTTTTTTGTCTCATCTCTTTTGACAATAAGGATGAGACTATTTCATCAAACTTCAAGGTATTTGTATTGCTACCTATTGCAACAACTAGACTATCCCATGAATCTGGTAGAGAAAAAACCAAACTAATGCACTTAACTTCGTCTGAAATTTTAATGGCAATAGATAATAGTTGGCTTTCCACATTATTAAAGACATTTATATGCTCTGTCACTGAGTCTCAATCCTTCATCCTTAGGTTATACAACTTTTTACCTAGGAACAATTTGTTTACCAGATACTTAGATTGATACAAAGTCCCTAACTTGTCACACAAAGCCTTTGTTGTAGCTTCCCTTGATACATTCAACAATACTAAGTCTGAGAGACACAATGGTATTATTCTCTTCACCTTCCATTCTAGCTTCATCCAGTCTTCTTCCAACATTGCTATTGGTGTCGTACCCAAATCCACAACAATCCACTGCTCTCAATCTACCAATATATCCTCCATCTTGAGCTTCCACAACTCAAAACTCTGACCATTAAATTTCTTAATCTCTATCTTTCCACTGTTTTCCATATTCTTTCACCGCAAGAATTGATCCCGCAAATCTCCCACTGAGCAGGGTCTACCAGAAGCCTGATAAAATCCCCTCAACAACAAAAGCATCCCCTTGAATCTAAAAATGCTCTGATACAAAATGTAGGTTTTAACCCTGTACAAAAATCACCTGCAAACAAATTCTTAAAATAGAAAAATATATAATGGTGCGAACATAGCATAAATATACACAAATATTTTCCCTTGGATCCCAAAACTGGGACTATCAGATTGATTTTTCAATATATTACTTTCAGTGTTGCAATACATATATATACATGTTGAAGAATTTATAAACCCCAATCAACTAACCCTAGATTATAACATAACTATAGTTCCCTTGATCGAATCTACAAAATACCATGGGTAGAAATCCATCATACCCAAACCATGTGAAAACCCCATGCACAAAACCATGGGTAGGTGTTCCCACCATATTTAGGTCCACCCCCCATCCTTGGGTCCACCCAAATATTATTAGGTCCGCATAAAATACCCAAAATTCTCCCACTTTTTTTTTTCTTTCCACACAAGGGTTCACTAGGGAGCTTAGTCATTGGTCTAGGGTTGCAATGCCCATTCTTTCTTTACACCAAGAAAGATTCTCAATTCTCATTGACTTTGTCAATGCATCTGCAGAATTCTTAAAATTTTCCATGTTCACCAACAACATCAATTTTTCTTAAACCATATCCCTAGCAAAGTGATATTGAACATCAATGTGCTTTATCGTTGAATGATAAGTAGGGTTCTTTGCTAAGAAAATTACACTTTGGCTGTCATATTCCATCCTTATAGCTCATTGTACCAACCCCATACTTGAACATAATATTTGCAACCAAAATTATTCCTTTCTTGCATGATTGGCTTCCATGTATTCAACTTCTGTAGTTGACAGTGCCACTACAATTTACCTCTTTATCATCCAACTGACTACTCCTCCAAATAGGTTAAGCACATACCCACTTATAGATCTTCTCTGATCCAAATCTCCAGCCTAATCTGCATCAAAAAATCCATGTATGTGCAATACTCTATCCAATCCTAGTCTTCCTTGGTAGCACAGACCATAATCATTAGCACCATACAAATACTGAAAACATGCTTCATTGTTGTCCAATGCTCCTCCCTAATTTGACATAAATCTTCTCAATACTCCCACTGCATGTGCAATGTATGGTCTAGTACAGATCATTGCATACATTCGACTACCAACTACACTCGCATATGGAACTCGAGACATGTCTTCTTGCTATTCATGTGTCTTGGGACACTATTCAACAGATAACTTTACACCCATAGGAATAGGAATCTTTACCGATTTACTATCTTGCATATTAAACCTCTACAATATTTCCTCGACATACTTCCTCTAGTTTAACCAGAGGTTCCTCTTTTCCTGATCTCGTCTAATTTCCATGCCCAAAATATAGTTTGCAGCACCAAGATCCTTCATGTCAAATTTGGAGGATAATTGGGTCTTGAAATCTTGGATAATTATTTTTTCATTTCTAATAGGAAACATATCATCCAAATATAAGACAGTGATCTTATTTTATCCTTATGAAGCCACGTCCCCGTATATATGTATCAAATTTTTTATACCACATCCTTGGTGACTGCTTTAGCCCATACAAAAAAAAATTCAACTTGCATACCAGTTCTTTCTTTCCCTTGACCACAAATCCTTCAGGTTGCTTCATGTAGATCTTTTCTTCAGATCACTATGAATAAATTTTTTCTTCACATCCATATGTTCTAACTCAAAATCAAAATAAACAACAACAAATAAATGTAATCTAATAGAAGCTAACATGGAAACAGGAGAAAAAATATCACCAAAATCAATTCCCATCACCTAGGAATAACCTTTTGCTACCAACCAAGCTTCGTATTTATCCTCCTTGGCCTTCGCATTCATCATTTTCTTAAACACCCATTTTCTCTAATGTGTTACCTTCTAGCCATCATCTCCACTAGATCCCATGCCTCATTTTTGTCCAAAGATTCCATTTCATCAACCATTTCCTTTTTTCCAAAGTTTTCCATCCTCTTAATCCACTACCTCCCTGACAGTTTTGGGATCATCATGATTAATAGATAAAGAAAAAATTGAACAAAAATCAGATGGATTATAACTCGTTTGATACCTTCTCTTTCGAGCCAATCTTCTCAAAACTAGAGTTTGTGGCTCTTCCTCTTCTGATACCCGTTATGTTGTAGAGTCTAATTCTTCCCCCTTCAGTTCAAACTCTATTTTTTTAGGTTCCTTTGGTAGGACCTCATGTTTAATAACACGTTTCACCTCTCTAAACATCACATCTTTATTGTACACAACCTTCTTTATTTTTTGGTTCCAAATATTATAACCTTTTAAACCATCGTTATACCCAATAAAGATGCAACTTTCATATTCACTATCCAACTTGGTTCTTTTCTCCTTTAGAACATGTACATATACATCACAACCAAATACCCTAAGATGTGAGAGAGAGGGTTCTTACTTTTCCATACCTCATGTGGATTCTTATCCTCCAATGCTAATGAAGGTGATATGTTAAACAGGTAACATGCAATCTCCACTACCTCTGCCTAGAATTCTTGTCCTAACTTGACAACACTGAGCATGCTTCTTCTCTTTTCCATCAATGCCTTGTTCATTCTTTTTGTAACTCAATTTTTCTGAGGTGTGTATGGAGTATTGTTCTACCATTCTATACCACACTTCTTACAAAATTATTCAAATTCATTTTTGTAGAACTCTCCACCATTATCTGTCCTCTATACCTTGATCTTCTTCTCTGTCTAATTTTCCACTAGAGCCTTAAATTCTTTAAACCTGTCAAAGACTTTATATTTCTTCCTGAGGAAATATATCCTTGTATTTCTTGATAAGTAATCTATAAATGATATATATTTCATATATTGACCCAGATATGGAACCAAAATAGGTCTAAGCACATCATTGTGCACAAGCTCTAATATCCCTTTCACCCTCTTAACACCAGAGGGGAAACTCACCCGATTCTTCTTCCCATATACAAAATATTCACAGAAATAAAATTCTACAGAGAAATTAGATATATCTTCTACCATACCATTACCATGTAGTTATCGAAGGCCCTTCTCTCCAATATGTCCAAGTCTTTGATGCCACAATATAGTCTTCTCTCTATAAACCACTAGATTTTCTGCTCCACTTTTAGGAAGCAAAAACCTATTGCACCCGTCAATAATAATGCTACCTAGAATCTTGTATAGAGTTCCAATATGAAGTCCCCACATTAATACCAATTCTCCCCAAACGATCTTGCAGATATCTTTCTCAAACATTGTTTTTACACCTACATCATCCATCTTGCTTACATAAATCAAAATTCTAGCCAATGCAGGAATATGCAAAACACCAATAAGTATTCTAATCCTTCCACCTTGAAACCTCAGCTTGAATTTTCTGCATCCTATGATTCTAGCCTTCGTGTCATCCCTAAGAAGACATCACCACCATCATATTTCTCATACTTGCATAACCACTCCCTATGGGGAGCAAAGTGAAAGGATGTTCCTAAGTCAATAAACCATGCCTCATGATATACAAGTGTACTTGAAGAAAAATCCAAGTACACATTACCACCTTCATCTGAGGTAGTTTTCACCCTTGCGGAAGGAGCATCATCAATCCCTTTCATTTCTTAGGAGTTTCAGATCTACAATAATTTTTGTAGTGACCTTATTTTTTGAATCTCCAACATACCTTTATAGCTTGTCGTGGAGATTTAGATCTCCCTCTAGACTCAAATCTCTCACTTGAGGACTTATTTTTGTTTCCATTTTGGGACCGTCCTCTCACAGACAAGGCATGTCAATTCTACCTCTCCATATTTTTTCATGTCATCTCTTCTGACAATAAGGATGAGACTATTTCATCAAAATTCAAGGTAGTTGTATTGCTGCCTATTGAAACAACCACACTACCCCATGAATCTAATAGAGAAAATAGAAAATTGATGCACTTATCTTCATCTGAAATTTTAATATTGGTAGATAACAAATGGCTTACCATAATATTAAAGGCATTCATATTCTCTGTCACCAAGTCTCCATCCTTCATCCTTGGGTTATACAACTTTTTACCCAAGAACAATTTGTTCACCAGAGCAATAGATTAATAGAAAGTCTCTAACTTTTCCCACAAAGCCTTTGTCGTAGCTTCCCCTGATACATTCAACAATACTAAATCTAAGAGTCACAATTGTATTATGTTCTTCGCCTTTCGAACTAGCTTTGCCCAGTCTTCTGTTGACATTCCTATTGATGTCATACCCTAATCCACAACAATCCATTGGTCTTGGTCTACCAAAAAACCCTCCATCCTGAGCTTCCACATGTCAAAACTCTGACCATTAAATTTCTTGATCTCTATCTTTCCACTGTTCGCCGCCTTCTTTCACAGCAAGAATCGATCCTGTAAATCTTCCACTGAACAAGGCCTACCACATGCTTGAGAAAAAACCCTTAATAGAAAAGGCATCCCCTTGAAGCTGAAACTGCTCTAATACCAAATGTAGCTTTTAGCCTTATACAAAAATTATCTATGAAATCTTAAAATAGAATAATATATAATGGCGAGAACATATAAAAAATATACAAATATATTTTCCACTAGATCCCAAAACTGAGACTACCAGATTTATTTTTCATTATATTCCTTTCAATTTTACAAATTTGTATATATACATGTCGAAGCCTTCATAAACCCCAATCCACTAACCCTAGATTAGAACATAAATGTAGTTCCCTTGACCAGATCTACAAAATACCACGGGTAGAAAACCATCATTCCCAAAACCATGTGCAAACCTCATTCACAAAACCATGGGTAGGTACACCCACCATCTTTGGGTCCGACCCCCATCCTTAAGTATGAACAAATATTATTGGGTTTGCATAAAATACCCAACCTTCTCCCACTTGTTGTTTTTTTCCACATGGGGGGTCCCAAGAGAGCTTAGTCATTGGTCCAAGGTTGTAATGCCCATTGTTTCTCTACACCAAGAAAATTTCTTAGTGCTCACTGACTTTCTCAATGCATTTGCAACATTCTTCAAAGTGTCCACCTTTACTAGCAACACCTTTTTCTCTTCAACCATATCCATCACAAAGTGATACTAAACATCAATGTGCTTTCTCTTTGATTGATAAGTAGGGCAATATTCCAATAAAATTTCACTTTGGATGTCACATTTATCATTATAGCTCGTTGTACCAACCCTATACTTGAACATAATCTCTGCAACCAAACTGATTTCTTGCTTGCATGAGCGTCTACCATGTATTCAACCTTTGTAGTTGAAAGTGCCACCACAGACTACCACTTTCTAATCCAACTGGTTGCTCCTCCAAATAGGTTTAACAAATACCCACTTGTGGATATTCTCTGATCCAAATCTCCATCCAAGTCTGCATCACAAAAGCCATGTCTATCCAAAACTATGTCCAATCTTGGTATTCCTTGGCACCACGTACCATAATCACTAGTGTCACACAAATACCTGAAAACCTGTTTCACTTTTGTCTAATGCTACTTCCCTGGTTTGACATAAAGCTGCTCAATATTCCCACTGCATGTATAATGTTTGGTCTATTACATATCATTTCATACATTGGGCTGCCAACTGCACTCGCATATAGAACACGGGACATGTCCTCTTCCTCTTCCTATGTCTTGGGACATTGTTCAACAGATAAATTTACACGTACAAGAATAAGAACCTTCACTAGTTTATTATCCTTCATATTAAAGCTCTGCAATATTGTCTCAACATACTTCCTCTGGTTTAACCATAGCTTCCTCTTTACTCAATCTCATTTAATTTCCATTCCTAAAATATATTTTGCAGCACCAACAACATATCATCCACATACAAGACCAAATAAATAACATGATCACGAATTAATTTAATATACACACAGTGATATGCTTTTCTCCTTGTGAAGTCAAATCCCCATATATATGTATCAAAATTTTGATACCACACCCTTGGTGACTGCTTTAGTCCATATAGAGAAATTTTCAAATTGCATACCATTTATTTCTTTCCCTTCACTGCAAAGCCTCCATATTACTTCAAGTAGAACTGCTTCTAGATCATCATGAAGAAATGATGTCTTCACATCCATCTGTTCTTTCTCAAAATCAAAAGTAACAACAATAAAAAAAGTAATCAAATAGAAGCTAACTTGGAAACAGGAGAAAAAATATCACCAAAATTAATTCCCGACACCTAGGAATAACTGTTTGCTACCAAACGAGCTTTGTATTTCTCCACCTTACCTTCCAAATTCATCCTTTCTTAAACACCAATTTTCTGCCAATGGGTTTCCTTCTAACCAACAACTCCACTAGATCCCATGCCTCATTTTTGCCCAAATATTCCATTTAATCAATCATGGCCTCTTTCCAAAATTTTCAATCCTTTGATCCACATCTTCCCTGACAGTTGTGGGATCATCAACACTAATAGAAAAATAAAAATTTAACAAAAAAGATATGGAATATACCTCTCTAGGTTGCCTTCTCTCTCAAGCTGATCTTCTCAAATCTAGAGTCTGTGGCTCTTCCTCTTTTCATTCATGTTATGTTGTAGAGTATGATTCTTCCTCATTTAGTTCAAACTCTATCTTTTCATGTTCCTTTGATAGGAATTCATGTTTAATAACATATTTCACCTCTATAAACACCACATCTTTGTTGTACATAACCTTATTTGTTTCTGGGTTCCAAAGTTTATAACTTTTTAAACCATCCTTATACTACCCAACTTGGTTCTTTTCTCCTTTAGAACATGTACATATGTTATTGAAAAATGCAATAAGAAAGTCTCAATTTGATTTTGCCTTGGTCAAATTGAGAAAATCCAAATTTTCACATTAGTAGACAACTTGGACACAATTAACTTATGTGACATGGCTTGTGTCACCCAATTTACTCAGTGATTTGAGTTAGAGGGATTGGAGTTCAGTTAAGCATGTGTGATTGCTAATTTGTAGCAATCAATGTCAATTATTTCAAGCTTTTTTCAGTTAGACTAGTTCCAATTATTGGAGGAACTAGTGGAAGGTCAATTGTATAGTGAGACTCCAGTCTAACTCAGTGATCATCTAGTTAACTAATCAATTGACCCAAAATAGCTAGTGCATGTATAGAATTAAAGTTCCCCAAATGTGGTGGAGATTCCAAGGAACTGTAACATCATTTTTAGACTAGTATTGAGCATACATGTGTTGCACATAGTTAGATGATCAACCTTGGAAATTGTGCAATTAATTTGAGGAATTTCCTAAATAAGAGGGGCCTAATTTCTCAAGGAATTTCACAAGGAAATAGGGGCTCAAGAAGAGGCATAATTTTATTAATTATGAGTTAGAGCTTCTTAGTGATCAGAGGGAGAGGTTATTCACTTATAGGTTGTGCTCAGTTGAGAAAAGAAATTGTAATACATCTCTATTCATCAGATTAATGCAAGTAGACAAAGGGGTTTTTAGAAGATTTATTTCCCCTGCAAAAATATTGTATGCATGTGCCTTATTTCTCATTGCATGTTTTTTATTGATGTTCTAAATTGTGAATTGAATTCCGTAGAGTATTAGAGTAGGTTTATGTCTTGTGTTTTTGATTAAAAATTCATGAGTAGTTGCAAATCTACACCATAATTTCTACGTGGTATCAAAATAGGATTCACATTAGAGAAGGAATTTTGAATTGTTTCTCACTGAGTTTGAATTTGTAGTTCAATGTAGCAGGATCTCATCAGAGTTGGGAAGATGACCTTCAATGGGCTGAGACTAGAGTATTCCTTGGAAGGAAAATCTAATTTCATTGCATGAAAGGATCAGATGGAGGCAATATTGGATGATAATGATTTCTAGAATACAACAAGACAAATGTTGCAAAACCATAGGCATCTGATTGACAAAACCTATCCCTATGGAAGAAATATGTAGCCAAGGTGAGGACAATAATATTGGAGGGGGTGTGAGACCGAATAGTCACAAATATCCATGGAAAAGAAAATCCTTATGAAATGTGGTTGGCATTGATAGATCTATTCTAGAATAGAAGTGACGATAGGAAATTGGAATTCAAGGATAAACTTTGAAATATCAAGATGCAGAAGAATGACATTATTCAATACTATCTGAGGAGGTTCACGCAAGTTTGTGATGAGCTTGCAGGAGTTGGTGTTACTATTTTAGATGATGAATTGGTAAGCCTAGCCCTTCCAGGATTTCCCAAGAGTTGGAATATCTACCAAGATTTGGTGAATGGGAGGGAGAAATTACTAAATTGGGAACATTTATGGTATGATTTGTTATAGGAGGAAATAAGGCAAAATACCAGATATGGAACTTCATCCAAGGGCGAAGATGAGGAAAAATTTGCATTGGTTGGGAAGGGAAAAGGGAAGAAATCTCAAACCAAACCAGAATCCATCCAAGGAGGTAAGAAGAAATATTTGTCCAAAATTAAATGCTTCAATTGTCATGAATTCGGACACTATGCCATGAAGTGTCCACACAAAAATTCAAGCAAGAATACCTCAGGAGGAGTAGTACGTGAAGCCTTGGCTTCATAGTTCAATCTTGATTTCACCCTTCTCGTATGCATGGCCAATATAGTGATGGGGATCATGTGGTACTTGGACTCTAGTGCATTGTTCCACATGACAGGGTGTAGAGAACTTTTCAATAACCTAGAGGAGAAAGATATCCAGATTCATATTGATCCAGGGGACGATGGAAGGTACAATGCGACCAGAATTGGTATAGTAACCTTTTACAGGGAGCTGGGATCCCCTCTTAGACTCAAGGATGTCATGTTTATTCCATGCCTAAAGAAGAATCTCATCTCTATTGTAGTTTTGGAAGACCATGGTTATGATGTGACATTCATCAAAGGGAAAGAATTCCTAAAGACACATAACCACGGGATAAGTGAAGAAAATCAGTGTTCATGTCAAGAACTTGTACAAGCTAGATGTGGAAGATTGTGTTGCATTAAGAAATAAGTAGGATAAAGCGTAGAGTCGTGATGTCGGTGAAATTTGGCAAAAAAGACTTGGCCATTTTCATCATGGTGCCTTGAATATTGTGCAACAAACCGCTACTGACCTCCCCAAAGGAGCACTTGAGAAACATGATGTATGCAAAGGATGTACCTTGGGGAAGTACACAAAATCCACATTCCATGATCAGGACAACAAAGCACATACAGCCTTGGAAGGCATCGACTCTTATGTGTGTGGACCTTTCTTGACAGAATCCACTGCCATACACAAAAATTTTGTCACTTTTATTGATGACTTCTCAAAGAAATGCTAGATATTATTCATATGAAATAAAGATGATACAATCTCCAGGTTCGTAGAATTAAAGGCATTGGTTGAGAAATAAACTAGCAGGAAGGTGAAGGATATCATGAGCAATAATGGAGGTGAGTATGTTTTGAATGAATTCAAAAATTTCTATGCGCAAGAAGGCATTCGAAGAGAGCTAAAAACACCCCACAACCCACAATAGAATGGGGTGGATGAGAGAATGAACCATAGCATTGTGGGAGCCACGAGAGCTATGTTAGATGACAAAGGCCTACCTCTATATTTGTGGACTAAGCCATGCAACACAAAAGTTTATTTGTAGAATTTGAGTCCTCGTTAGATTATTGGTATGATTACACCAAATGAGGCTTTCTCAGGGGCAAATTTGGATGTGTCGCACTTCAGGATTTTGGAGCCTCTATTTACTACCATGTTTGCAAAGAATCACAGAAGAAGCTTGAACTGACAACCGAGTTGAGGGTATTTTTGGGTTAGAAAGAAACTCCTCACAACTACCATGTATACTTACTTTCCCTCAGAATGAAAATTGTGCGAAGGAATGCAAAGTTTGATGAGGAGAAAGTGATGTGGTGCTCCCTTGAGAGGGAGCTTCAAATCCTACTAGAAGAGGAGATTTTATATCCAAAGGAAGAGCCTTAGGAAGTTGTGTGGAAGAGAAAATTTGAGGAGAAGAGAGTGGAGACATCCACTTAGGCAGAACCATCTAGAGAAAGAAGAAAAAGAACTAGGGAAGTTGATAGACTTTTGCAGGATATGAAGGAGAATGTGGGAGCTCCTTCAAATTTGTGCAGGTAGAGAAGGTCACCTAAGAGGTACACTGGATACATGGATCTAATGATTGAGCTTGTAGGGACTGAGCCATCCCCTTTTGAGGAAGCAATAGAGAAACTTGTATGGGTTGATGCAATGGTGGAGGAATACAAATCCATTGTAAAGAACAGCATTTGGGAAGTAGTCCCAAGATTGACTGATAAATCAGTTGTGGGTTCAAGATGGATCTTCAAGGTTAAGCATGCAGAATATGGAAGCATAGAAAATTATAAGGCTAGAGTTGTGACCAATGGATACTCTCAAGTTGAGGGAATTGGCTATGAGGAGGCCTTTTATCTTGTAGCAAGGTACTCATCCATTAGATCAATTCTTGCATTGGCTGCATAGATGGGGTGTAAGATCCACCATACGGATGTAAAAACAACATTTCACAATCAAGTTATTGAGGAGGAGGTGTACATCGAGCAACCATAAGGTTTTGAGACAATTGATAAAGAGTTTCATGTGTGAAAACTCAAGTTAGCATTGTACGATCTCAAACAGGCACCGTATTCTTGGTACACTGAGATAGATAATTATCTCACCAGTTTGGGATTCACCAAAAGTGAAGAAGATGCAAACCTCTATCACATATTGGTAGAAGGTAAATAAATTATTATTGTCTTATATTTTGATGACTTAGTTTTAACTGGTGATGAGAAGTTGATCATATCCTACAAGGAGGACCTTGCAAGGGAATTTGAAATGAAGGACATGGGTCTCATGTACTACTTCCTTGGGTTGGAAGTATGGAAATGTGATGGGGAACTATTTGTCTCTCAAGGAAAGCGTGCAAATGAGATATTGCAAAGATTACACATGGAGAGTTGTAAACCCATGGAAACACCTCTAGCGACCAACTTGAGGAAGGCAGGTGCCACTTTAGGTGAAGAAGTGGTAGCTAGTGGATTCACTAACATATCTTGTGAACACATGACTAGATATGTGCTATTAAGTCAACCAAATGAGCCAAACTATGGTTAGGTCTACCAAATTATTTTGGAAGGCAACTAAGCATGTTTTATGGTACCTCAGAGGCACTATCCAATTTGGACTATGGTACAGATGGACAAACAAAGTGAAGTTGTGTGGCTTCACAGATGCAGATTGAGCAGGGAGTCCATCTCACTGAAAGAGCACATCAGGTGGAATTTTCAGCATTGGGTCTGTAGTGGATTCCTCTTACACTAGGAATCAAATATCTGTTGCGCTCATCTCGGTAGAAGCAAAATACATGGATGCAATTCAAGCAACATGTGAGGTGATCTAGATGAGAAAGATACTTATAGGACTATTTGGTCATATTATGGATCCAATTGTTATCTACTGTGATAATCAAACTTTCATAAATCTCCATGAGAATCCTGTATTTCATGAGTGATCCAAGCATATAGGTATCTGATATCACCATTTATGGGACTGTGTGTAGAGGTAGATAATGTTTCTACAATACATTCTAACAAAGGAACACGATGCTGATACTTTGACAAAGGCTTTGTTAAGAAGCAATTTCAAGTTCCACAGGTGCAGGATAGGGGTGGTTAAAAATCCCTTTCTTGTTGAGAAGGAGTGTTGAAAAATGTAGCAATAAGGTCGCAATTTGATTTCACCTTGTTCAAATTGAGTAAATTCAAATTTCCACATCGGTAGAGAACTTCGATGTAGATAACTTGTGTGACATGGATTCTATTAGCCATTTTACTTAGTAAATTTGAGTTAGAGGGCTTGGAGTTTAGTTAAGCATGTGTATTTGATAATTTTTAACAATCAAGGTTAGTTATTTCATGTTTCTTTTAGTTAAACTAGTTCCATTTGTTCGAGGAACTAG
Source organism: Pinus taeda (assembly GCA_000404065.3). NCBI lineage: Eukaryota > Viridiplantae > Streptophyta > Pinopsida > Pinales > Pinaceae > Pinus > Pinus taeda. Next base: position 53,826 of record APFE030994512.1, read on the forward strand.
AGGAAGGTCAATTGTGCAGTGAGACTTCAGTCTCATTGAGTGATCATCCATTAACTGATCAATCAACCCAAAATATCTAATGCATGTAGAGAATTAAAATTCCCCAGTTGTGGAGGATATTCCAAGGCAATATAACATTAGTTGTAGACTAGTCTTGAGTGTACAAGTGTTGTATGCAATCATATAACTAACCTTGGAGATTATGCAATCAATTTGAGGAATTTCCTAAATAATAGGGGCCTAATTCTCAAGGAATTTCACAAGGAAATATGGGATCAAGAAGAGGTAGAAATTGACTAAGTCTAGGTCAGAGCTTCTTAGTGAGTAGAGAAATAGATTATTCACTTGTAGGTTGTGCTCAATTGAGTAAAGTGATTGTAATACATCTCTATTCACCAAATTAATGCAAGCATGCAAAGGGGTTTTTAGGAGATTGCTTTCCCCTAGAAACATATTGTGTGCATGTATGTTATTTCTCATTGTATGTTTTTTATTGATGTTATAAATTGTGAATTTAATTCTGCAGAGCAGTTGAGTAGGTTTGTGTGTTGTGATTTTGATTAAAACTTCAAGAATAATTGCAAATCTACACCATAATTTCTACATATGCATCACAACCAAATACCCTAAGATGTGAGAGAGAGGGTTTCTTGCTAGTCCATACCTCATGTGGAGTCTTAAACTCCAATAATGATGAAGGTGATCTGTTGAAAAGGTAACATGAAATCTCCACAACTGCCTCTGCCCAAAATTCATGTCCTAACTCGACACTAATGAGCATGCTTCTTGCCTTTTCCATCAATGTCATGTTCATTCTTTACGAAATTCCATTTTGCTAAGGTGTGTATGGATTAGTCTTCTATCATGTTATACTGCACTTCTTAGAGAACTCTTCAAACCCCTTCTTGTAGAACTCTCCACCATTATCTGTTCTCAACACCTTGATCTTCTTCTCTGTTTGATTTTCCACCATACCCTTAAATGATTTAAACCTGTCAAAGACTTCAGATTTCTTCCTCGGGAAATATATCCATGTATTTCTCTAGAAGTCATATATAAATGATAAATACTACATATATTTAACTAGAGATGGAAACAAAATAGATCCAAACACATCATGGTGCACAAGCTCTAATATCCGTTTCTTCCTCTTAGCACAAGAGGGGAAACTGACCCAATTCTGCTTCCCATATACACAATGTTCACATAAATTGAAATCTATAAAGAAATTAGACATATCTTCTACGATACCATTACCATGCAATATTTGAAGGCCCTTCTCTCCAATATGTCCAAGTATTTTATGCCATAACATATCCTTCTCTCCAAAGATCATTAGATTTTTTGCTCAACTTTCAAGAACCACAAACCTATTGCACTCATCAATAACAATGCTACTTAACAACTTGTACAGAGTTCTAATCCAAAATACCAACATCAATACTAGTGCTCCTTGAACCTTCTTGCATGTATCTTTCTTTAACATTGTTTTTACGCTTGCATCATCCATCATGCTTATAGAAATCAAATTTATGGCCAATGTAGGAATATGTAGAACACCATGAAGTGTTCTAAGCCTTCCACATTGCAATTTCAGCTTGAATTTTACACGTCCTACGATAGGCCTTCCTGTTATCCCCTAGGAAGACATTACCACCATCTTATTTATCATATTCGCAGAACCGTTCCCTGTGGGAAATGAAGAGAAAGGATGTTCCTGAGTCAATCAACCATGCCTCATGATCTACATGTGTACTCGAATAAAAATCCAAGTACACATTCCCACCTTCATCTGAGGTGGTTTTTGCCTCTGCAGAAGGAGCATCATCAGATCTCTTTCCTTTCTTAGGTGTTTTAGATATACAGTCCTTTTTGTAGTTCCCTTATTTTATGCATTTCCATCATACCTTTACAACTTTTCCTGGAGATTTAGATCTCCCTCTAAATTTATATCTCCCACTTGAGGACTTATTTTTGTTTCTATTCTGGGGCCATCCTCTCATAGATAAGGCATCTCCATTTTGTCTCTCCATATTTTTCCATCTCATCACTTCCAACAATAAGGATGAGACTATTTCATCAAAATTCAAGATAGTTGTATTGCTACCTATTGCAACAACCAGACCATCCCCCTATTTTGGTAGAGAACACAGAAAACTGATGCACTTATATTCGTCCAAAATTCTAATATCAATAGATGACAATTGACTTACCATAGTATTACAAGTGTTCAGATGCTCTTTCACCAAGTCTCCATTCTTCATCCTTAGGTTATACCATTTTTTTTGCAGGAATACTTTGTTCACCAGAGACTTAGATTGATACAAAGTCCCTAACTTTGCCCAAAAATCCTTTGTCATAGGTTTCCCTGATACATTCAAGAATACTGAATCTGAGAGACACAATTGTATTATTCTCTTCTTCTTCCGATCTATATTCACCCAACCTTCTACCAACATTCCTATTGGTGTCTGTTGTGCCCTACAACAACCCCCCATTTCATATCATTATTATACCAAAACTATAATGTGAAATGGGTCCCTTTTTAATTTTAATTGGTATCAACTTAGTCTTATTCGAAAAGGTCCGAAAAAATAAAATAAAGAACATTACTAAACCTTTTTGATAAACCAATCAAAGGCCTTATATATAAATGATTAATCTTTTATCATTGCGATAAAGCGATCGCAAGATCGCATATCGCAATGACAAAGGAAACACAACTTAAGGACCCATTGGTTTTCTCCGATGCGAAATAGGCTATCGGATATCGACAATAATAAGATGGCGAAATAAAACTCCCTTTCACTCCGATGGGATGTGATATCGCTATCGGCAATCAGCGATCAAACCATGCATGCTTTTAAAAGTGCCCCAGTCTATACCCCCGACGCGATGCGATGTCTCTATCGGCGATCGGGGATTCCAAATGGAACCAATGTAATGATTTAAGATTTCCCCAACGCCCGATTGCGATAAAGCCAAAAGCGCGTATTTCGAAGCAAATCTTAAAGCGGGTTTATTACAATTAATTCGTATTAAAAGCCTTATCTTCTGAATAGCCATTCATCCACGCTCAATCGCCAAAACATCTGAGGCACGCTTCAAATAAATCATTCGGCCAATAATCGAAATGATGGGCATTAAAAGGATTGACAGGTCTTAACAGCCATTTAATGAAACAATAAGCCTGAAATCTTTTTACGGATTGTATCCGAGGCCACCTTATGTAAATCACTCACCATGCATTTATCGATATATATCTCATTCATATTCGATTTGCGCTATCATTTTTTGTATTACGTTCATTATCATTCTTATGTAGAATTCTTCTGAAGTAACAACTTCAAGCAGAGTGGGGAAGAAGTCCAAGAAAACTGCAATTTCTTCCGCTTCGCTGGCCACAGGGCAACTCATCGTTGATCCAGGAACTAAAAAGAAAGGATTAATATCGAACACTACATGCATAGGACTCGCCAGAACTACTTGGCAAGGTACCTATAATTTGATTGAAGCCGGAGAGCCAATGATGACAGTGGTACAAACCTCAGCAGACAGCACTCGCAAATCTGATGCTAATCTAAAAGATTTAACCAACTCTTTTCTTCATTGGATAGCAGCTCGGGAACAAATCCTCCCATATATAGACGTGGTGACATGGGCAATTCAGGAAATCCCAATCACAAACAGAACCTTCAGCACAAGAGATGGGAGAATTTTTGGTTCCTTTCAAGTTGAGGATTTGAGGCAAATGCATCATTTACCTATGCCAGAGAAAAAGTATAACACAGTATTTCTGGAGAAATTCTGAGCTGAGAACGAGACTGAATCCGAACCCATTCGGGATTGGAGGCAAAATCCATCAAAACACAAGCACGAATCTTCGGGTAAGTACTTGGTTGATTCTCTATGCTCTCCTTATTGCTATGCTGGGATAATGATGTGTAGATTGTGGGGGTTACATGATTCCTCTAATTTTACTATAGAAATGGTTCCCCTGATGGAAGCGGCATGTAATGGTGAAATAATGGATTGGGCAACTATATTGTCTGATAAGTTAGCAACCGCAGTTCTTGATTTTAGATCCAAATCCCACGTCACTGAAAGGCTTATTCCCCCATTCTACTATAACGCTTATATGCTAGACATTCTATGTTTAAAATCTGAATTTCCTGTGCTCGGATGGAGGTGGACGTCGTAAGACCCCACACCCATTCACATATACCATAAAAAGTTGTGGAAAACCAACTACAAGCACCATTTATACCAAATCTGCAACGGCTTCATGTTGCCCATTCATCATTCTATCTTTAATAAGCCTGCCCCTAAGATTTCCTACCAAGCAGAGATTGATTTAACATAAATAGGAAGTTGGTTCGGGGAGGAGAAGTTTACTTATATCAGAATTTTTGGCAGTCAAGCCAAACCTCACCTTCTTCCTTTGTACATACCTGATAAACTACTGGCCAAGGAGATGGCATATCAGATTATCTCCGATGGGGTTACACAAACTTTAAAGAAAGCTAAGAAGTAGGTATGGCCCTCTTTTCCCTTGAGATGTGGTATCTACACTCTACATGATTTCAAACATGCAGAGAAAGAAGCTGAAAAAATAAGGCATTAACTCTGGCAACTCTCCCTAGTAGGCGATTTGATCCACGCAAAGTCGCCTATAATGCACTCGAACAGGCCAAATTGACCAAGTTTGAGCATAAAGAAGATAGGTTCGAGGACCTATTCTCATCGACTGAGTCAATATATCAAGTTAAATCACTCGCTATACTTGAGTACAAAGATGAAGGATTAGTTGAGTTCAACAGTCTTAGAGAACAGAGGTTGCAAACTCTGCCTCTAGATCTGTTAGCGACGACTCCAACAACAGAATCAAGCGAGCCTAAGCAGCGACTTGTTAAAGAACCTCCTATTACATCAAAGCAGCAGGAAGAAGTGCATGAGAAAAGACAAGAGGAGACCCGGGCGAAAGAGCGGGAACAGAGCAGTTTAAATGAAAATGAAAATACTCAAATTGATCCGAAATTGCTCTAGGAATGGCAGCAATTTAATTCAATTATCGGCAATCTTGAATGCTCTAAAGATGATGAGACATAAAAAGAGGTCAATACACAGGAGGCGACTTCAAAGCAAGTTTCAGGTGAAACCAACGACCCACCCAAGTCAAAAGAAGCAGAAATAATCCCAAAGGATCCTTCCGACCAGGTTGTGTTGCAGATTGAAGAGATTCCTCCTTTAGACGTCTTCTATAGCCCAAGACATAAAGCTGTGGTGAAACGACAGAGGAAGAGGAGAAGGACTGATCAACCTTCCTTATTCCCAAAACAAACAGTGACGGGCAATGTGCTTTGGAAAGAGGAATTTGATCCCTCTGATGATTTAACTAAACTATCACAATATGTTGGAGCCTATTCGACAGCAACAATAGACAAAGCATCAGAGGTGAGCAGTTTATTGAAGACAAAATACCAGGACATCTTTTCTCTACAAGCGCAACAATCGGAAGCACAGCAAAAGGCCGAGCAGGCAGAAAAGCAATTGGTAGTACAACAACAAATAAATAATCAATTGACTAAACAATTGCAGGAAGAGAAATAGAGAATTGATGACAGCGCAGTTCAAAAGCAGAAGCAACTATCTGAGGCATTGGCGCATCTAAAAGCATCAAATGAACAAATGCTGAAGTTCAAAGATGAGCAGATTGCTCAGTTATCAGCCCAGCTAGAACAAACAAAGAAGCTTCCACAGATAAATGAATTCAAAGCAGAGGCATTACAACTAAACAAGGGATTGATAAATCAGATAAAGCTTTTATGTCAACAAATCGCCCAAGCGGAACCATTATGCGAGTTAACGACATCAATAAGTGAGAAAGTGGAAAAGGCTAGAACAGACTTGGATCAAGCTGAAGAAACATTGACAAATTTTCTTGAATGGCAAGATACCGATCAGGGACAAGCGGCTAATTTACCAAGGATTTTAGAATCACATAAAGAGATATTATTTACAGAATGGCAGTCTCAGTTAATGAAGGCAGAAAGAGCAATATCAAGATGAAAAACAACCACTAGTAATTTGGTTGAATTCGTTAATAATACTCTTTACTTGTCTAACATGATCTCTCAATGTACTCCAGGCAAATTAATAGCAGCGAAAATATTGGAGTATTCATGTTACCCGGAGCTAGAGAAAAATGGCAAGTTAATCGCAGGAATTAACAATTTGACATGGGACGCCTATTGGTTCTTTTTAGTCAAGCCGCGCAACCAGAGAGCCACCCTCAAATTCCTTATAGATGTGATCGGGTATATTATTCCCGATATTCAGGATGCCACCTATGCCGCCCAACTCAATTCTCGCCTCAACAGACCACCCGAAGTGGAGCCAATGCTTGCGATAAGTCAGCTCAGGTTTAAAGGCAAACAACCTGAATGATGATTCATGCCGCTGACTGCCAGATCGCTGCAAAGGAGATAGCTATCATCAATTGATACCAATTAAGTAGGATTTTAGTTTCATAGATATTTAGTTTAATGTAGTATTTATAGACCCTTTCATGCATTTAGAAAGGGTCGTAAAGTTTTGTATATGACTTAAACCCTAAAGTTTCACTAATGTACTTCAGGGATATTCTTTTATGAAACTAGACCAATCATTTTGATTTTGATAAAGGAGCTTTTACGCAAATGTGCACTACTGTCTTTGTTTGAAAGTATTTCTGCATTGAAGGAAGAATTTCAAATAGCAATTGATATTGGGATTGATTAGCAGCTCATATGGTACTATTATCTATGTATGAACTCATTCTTTTTATATGAATTGTCATTTGATCACTCTTGCTATTATCGCATATATATATGTGTTTTAACAACATTCTTTATTCATTCCACTATTGGCTGTTTATAGTGTGCTTCTCTTCCAATCATGTATGTATTGATGATATAAATGATATGTGCAGCAATATTGTGTTAATCACTTTGTTTAACTATTTAAATGAAGTAATCTTTGAATGAATAAATGTCTATGTTTATTTGATTGAATCATCTATATGCCTGTCAATAGACAAAGATCATCAAACGCTGCATTTCCAAAGAATAATTGTTCCCGGGATTAGTATTAGTTCTTTTATTTTGTTGATAGATTAAGTTATTCTCCTATCATTAGATTAGATAACCAATCACTCATCCACCCCTTTTATTCATTATTGGGAAACTGGTCCCATTATATCCAGTCGGAGCCACCATCCCAAACAGAAAAGGAGTTGTATTAAGGTCCGGACCGGGCGGTTATCCCCCAATGTTGATACAACGATTTTCGGGGCATCAACATTTCTGGCGCTAGAAGGAGGGCCATCCGCTATGAATGGCGAGTAAGCCAAAACCTACAGGCCATTCACAGAGTAAATCACCCTCCACCTCTCCTCGTACCTCTCGTTTGCACGCTGAAACATCAGTATCTAGACAAGAAGAGGAAGGATAAACTATTACTGCTCAACCTCATCATACTTCAGATCATTTAAGCCACGAGTCCCCTGAAGTTCAGTCTATCATCCAGAAACTTCAAGGCTTCTCGATTTCACCTCCTAGATCTGAAGTATCACAAGGCAGTCAGACTTCCCAATTCCACTTACCTCATCACCTTACCAGACTTCAAAGCGAAAAACTCAGTATTGAACCACCTGAGTTTCCTTTGCCCAAAAGGAAAAGGATTAAAAAGAACGTTGAAGGTTCTGGTAGTGAAACCTTTTCTCCATCATCTTCCATTTCATCATCACCTTTGGGAAGTCAAACACCCACTTCACCATTACATATTGTTGTTCACCAAGGAACTTCACCTCCAACATCACAATCCTTTCAGTCTTCATTTCCACCTCCTCCCCAAGCACCTGGAACACCACAGGCAATCGCTGGTACTCCCAAAATGGCTCAAAGACCATGGAGAAGTCCTGGTGCTGTCACTATGCCTGCGCCTTTACATCCATTACCCAATTATCCTGAGAAATGGTTACCAAAGTTCAATCCAGATGCTGGAACTTTAGCTGAGGAACACATAAATAATTTCATGTTGTCAGTTAATTTGAAGGGAGTAACTGAAGAAGATGTTGTAGTTAGATTGTTCCCCTATACATTACAAGGATCAGCAGGGTCTTGGTATTTTTCCTTGTCCGCTGGATCCATCACCAGTTGGAATATCTTTTAGGAACAGTTTCTTACCAAATACGGTGATGATAGATCCTTGGCTACACTCATCAATGACCTTTCCAATCTAAGGATCGAGTCAAGAGAACCAATTAAGGAGTTTAACTCCCGATTTAACAAACTCTTGAACAAAATCCCTACCGATGATAAGCCAAGTGAACAAATTAGAAGCGAATGGTATATTACATCCTTACCCTCAAACATAGTCATTTTTGTAGATAGGGCTAAACAACCTACATTGGCTGAAAACATGAAAGAAGCCCTCGTTGTTGAAAAACGTGTAATCGCTTTGGAAAAGAAAGCTTTTCTAGAGGAACGAAAATCCAAAAAAGTGTCCTTCAAGGATGATTCAAAGAAGAAGATCACCAAGGATCCATACGACATGGAGGGCCTTCAAAAAGTCCTCAAAACCATGTCAAATGAAATGGTTGAGATTAAGAAGCAAGTAGCAGAGTCCTCAACAAAGAAACCTTATAGGAATTTTAAGAAACCTGAGTCTAAGCCTCCAAATGTTATATCCTATGCAGATTCAGATCCTGAGGAAGAAGAAGAAGAAGAAACAACTACACCATCCGAAGAAGTAGAAGAAGAGGAAGTCGTTGAATGCCATGGAATGTGGGACTTTATACTCCCTAATTCCGATACTGAAGCTGAGCAAGAAGCCTTTCCCGTGACTACCAGGAGTAAAGCTACTCCTGAACTTGTTCAGGCCAATCCAAAGAAAAGGAGTGCTGGTACCAATACTACAAAGGAAAAGGTACCCACAAGAAAGCCACCTGCAACGGTATCTCAAAATCAACCGTCATCCTCCAATATACCTACATCATCTAAGACGTTGGTGGTATCCGACTCAATGGACTATAATATTGTTCATGATATGAAAAAGAATAAGGCAAACATCACCATGTTTGAACTCAGTAAATTAAAAAATCAACAAAAATTACTCCTCAAAGAACTCAATGCAGTTCCTTCTTCACCTCTTCCCAGTACTAAAGCTGCAAGCGATTCAGGACAACCACCTTCTCGTAGAGTTGAGGCAACTGATACAATTCTAATTGGAGATAGATCAAATTCCCATACTCCTCCTTTCCTCTTAACATATGAAATTTATAATCGAAATCTACATAACTACTTAATTGACTCTGGGGCATCATCCAATATAATGCCAGCTTCAGTTTGTTCAAAACTAAACATAGAACCTCAGAAGTCTTCAATTCACATTGTGCAGTTAGATAGAACTAAAGTTCAGGTTTTAGGGGAAATAAACTCTATTACAATCAGGTTATCGGCCGATCCAAGAGTGTTCCAAAGGATTGATATCTTAATCGCCGATATACCTGAGTTCTACGGTTTCATTTTAAGCAGGGATTGGTCAGAAAAGCTCCATGGATATATTTCTACCGATTGGTCCCATATGTGGCTCCCCTATAAGGGCAAGCCGAATCAAATAAAGATCAATCGGGAGAAACACATGACCCACGCTATTACAGAGTTCGAACAAGAAAATCAACCAGTTGCATTTAACAACAATATCTTAGGAAATTATTTCTTCTGAATAATTTTTTGGCACTTATATTGCGCAGCCATCTCCTTTCTCGATAAACAATTTCACATCACAAATTGAAAATTTTTCACAGACTGATAAGTCTAGATGTGTTAATGTTACTAAGGATTTTGTAAATAAAAATGTATATAATTCATTATTTTGGTCTTTATATTTCGATGGATCCAAGTCTAGTGAAGGCTCAGGAGCAGGATGTATTTTGGTTAGTCCGCAAGGAGAAAAAACAATGTTGTCATGCAGACTAGAGTTTGAATGCACGAATAATACAGTAGAGTACGAAGCCTTAGTCCAAGGACTATACAAAGCGATTGGCCTCAAGGTCCAATATTTGAAAGTGTTTGGAGATTCTGAAATCATTGTTAAGTAGGTAAGAAATACAATTCATTGCCTTTCGAACCATCTCAAACATTACCAGTCGTTGGTACAGGAACTCACCTCCCACTTTCTGGCATTCAATATTTCTTCCATTCCTAGGTCTCAAAATTCAGCAGCCGACTTACTAGCCCATGTCGCTTCCAAGCTCCTCCCTTCTGAAGACTATAGCCCAGATAGATTTTCAGTAGAATTGCTTTTTAGGCCATCAATTCCTGACAATGTCACTAATTGGAGAGTATTCAACCACGATGAAGACATTTTACAGTTTTTAACCTCTGAAAAATCCTATGATGATCAAATCATTGAGGAAAGCGAACATGATATTCAAATGCGAGGTAAGCATGAGGAAAATTCAATCCCAAAGCCTATGGTGAAGCTTGAGGATCTTTACGATATTAAAGACAGGTTTAAACCTGTGACCAATACAAAGCTCCAGAGCTCTACCTTAAGGTTTGAATTGATAAACCTTGGCACTGAACAAACTCCTCAAAACATTAATTTAGTATTAGGACTTTCCGTGGAAGAAAAGGATGCATTCATTAGACTGTTACGAACAAATACACATGTTTTTGCTTGGAAATATGACGATTTGAAAACATATGATACATCCATTATCCAGCATACCATTCCAATGCTTCCCGAACAGAAACCAGTTCAACAAAAGTTGAGAAAAATACATCCAAACTTAGAGAGTCAAATAAAGTCGGAACTCAATAAACTCTTGAAAGATAAGATTATTTTTCCCGTTCAGCACTCAAACTGGGTTTCCAATATGGTGCTAATCAGAAAGAAAAATGGCGACATAAGGATTTGTATCGATTTCAGAAATTTAAATAAGGCAAGCCTAAAAGATAACTTCCCATTACCCACTATGGAGCAGATACTCCAATCAGTGGCAGGCTCTGAATTAATGTCCTTTTTGGACGGTTTTTCAGGATATAATCAAATTTTGGTCCATCCTGATGACCGAATCAAAACCACATTCAGAACAAAATGGGGAACATATGCCTATCAGAAAATGCCTTTCGGACTTATTAATGCAGGAGCCACGTTTCAAAGACCGATGGATATAGCTTTTAAAGGGTTGATTAACAAAACAGTAGTCGTTTACTTAGACGATATTACTGTATTTTCTAAAGAGAGATCCAATCATTTGCATGATTTAAATCAAATCTTTCAACGTTGCAAGAGATACGGTATTTCTCTTAACCCTAAAAAATCTTTTTTCGCTCTTGGTCAAGGAAAGCTCTTGGGATTTATTGTTTCTAAAGATGGCATTTATATTGATCCAGACAGGATCAAAGAAATCTCTAAAATCCCTTTTCCTCATAATAAAAAATCCATGCAGTCATTTTTAGGCCAAATCAATTTTGTTAAGAGATTCGTTCTAGACTTTTCTCAAATCATTTTGCCACTTCAAACCATGATTAAGAAAAATTCAGTCTTTAAATGGGGATCGACAGAAAAGGAAGCATTTGATTTAATCAAACAATCAATAATCAATGCCCCCACTTTAAATACTCCTAATTTTTCTAATCATTTCACATTGTATACTATCGCATCCGATTTGTCTTATGCAATAGTACTCACACAGATCAACAATCACAATTTGGAAGCATCCATTTCATTCTATAGTTCAAATCTTCAGGGTGCAGAATTGAATTACTCCGAAGTAGAAAAACAAGCCTTTGCTGTATATAAAGCTGTCAAACATTACAGACCCTTCGTTTTAAAATCGCATACAAAAGTTATAGTTCCTTTCCCTTCAGTAAGGCAACTATTGATCCAAAGGGAATTGGGTGAAAAAAAGGCAAACTAGGTTACAACGCTTCAAGAGTACGACTTAGAAATTAAACCAGCAAAGATTGTTAGAGGCCAAGGTTTTTGCAGGTTGTTGGTAGGAGCATCCAACATTCTAGAATCAGATGATATAGATCAAACCGAAGAGATCAACCAGATAAGTATCGCTGACTCTGAATCAAAATATGCTGACTTAATCTTTTATTTGAAAAATGGATATGCACCTCCTAACCTGTCTTACAAAAGCAAAAGGGCCATTAGATTGAAAGCAAAAAATTTCACAATTATTGATGATGTGCTTTTTAGGAAAAACTATGATTCAATTTTATTAAGATGCCTATAAAAACCTGAGGCACAAAAGGTTTTGCAGGAATTACATGATGGACCGGCAGGAGGACACTTTGGAGCCGACACAACAGCTCACAAAATCATCCATGCTGGATATTATTGGCCCACTCTGTTTAGAGATGCTCATGAATATGTGAGGAAATGCCAAAATTGCCAAACTTCTAGTGGAAGACAAAGGAAACCAACCTTCCCTTTGCAACCAGTCAACATTGAACAACCATTTGAGCAATGGGGATTGGACATCATTGGAGAAATTACTTCACATTCTTCCAAACAGCATAAGTATATCCTTACCGCTACTGATTATTTTACCAAGTGGGTTGAAGCAATTCCTTTAAAGACAACAAATTCTGAAGTAATCATTGAATTCATAGACCAATTCATCATTACCAGGTTTGGTGTCCCAAATGCTCTTGTTTTTGATAATGCATCTTACTTCTCAGGCAATGCTATGTTTGATTTTGCAATTAAAAGAGGATTTAAATTGAAATATTCTGCTAATTATTATCCCCAGGGTAATGGTTTAGCAGAATCTACGAATAAAAATCTGATTAAAATTATTAAGCAAACTATCGAATAGAATCATAAAAACTGGCACAAATCTTTAATATTTGCATTATGGGCTGATAGGATAACACAAAAGGCTTCCATAGGTTCTTCTCCGTTTAATCTTGTGTATGGAAAAGAAGCAGTGCTGCCAACAAATCTTGTCCTTCCTTCTCTAGCCCTAGTTCAATTTATTGAAGAAAGCCCTTCTTCTTCTTTACAACTTAGACATGACCAAATTCTAAAATTAGAAGAGGAAAGAGAAAAAGCCAAGGCTATTCATGCGAAACATCATCAGATCCTCAAGTCATCCTTTGATTCACTCTCATCCGGTTCCAAACAATTTCAAGTCGGTGATTTAGTTCTGAAATGGGAAAAAGCCCATGAAGACAAAGGAAAACACACCAAGTTTCAAAAGATGTGGCTTGGACCATTTCAGATCTGTGAAAAGATAGGCCATTTGACCTTCATATTACAATATTTATCAGGGTTGAGAGATTCTCTCCCTGTTAATGGCCTTATCTTAAATAAATTCTTCAATTCAGGAGGTAACCCCTTCTCCTTTTAATAGAATTTTATAGTTTGTAGGAACATTAGAAAATAAAGTTGTGAGGTATCTTCCATTGACCTTTGCTGTACTTAAACAGTTGCTTAAAACAAGTGGTGTGATATTTAATTTTATTATAATAGAAGTCTTAAACAAAAGGGATACTTTCTAGGAAATTAGATATAATTGCATTCTGAAACCACACTTCAATCTTTGTGAACCCCTCTCAAAGTTTAGAAATAGTGTAAATCATTTTATGTTTTCAAATTGGTCACAAGAAGGTTATCAATATCAAAATAGGAACTAATCCAATTTCAACATCCTCAACTCTTACCTTGTCATCCATTTACTCTTAAGGAGAAAATTGTCCATCCTACTCACCAAAATTTGTGATTACTCAAAATGTAATTCTAAAAATATTGGATATAAAAGATAAGAGGTCTTATTACAAGCCTGCTTACCATGTTCATAGGGAAATAGTTTAGCCGACATTACCAATACTGCATACCAAAACAGGGTAATGGCTTTATTATAAGACAAGGGGTCTCATCACGAGCCAGCTTGTTCGGTTAAATTACTACCAGTGAATGGCATTGTCACTCGGCTGGCCACCAAACCAGGACAATGGCTTTTTATCTTACAAAATAACAGAAAAATAGAAAAGAAATGCAAAATGTGAAAAACATGTTTTGAATTCATTCTGTTAATCATACTCTGAGATGAATGGGACAATGGACAATGATTTGGTTAAAAGGTATCCCTGTCGAAACTATGGACGTTTGCTAGCAGCAGAGGCTCTACCTATGACAAAGGAGTTAATTCTAAAAGTTGAATTGAAAAGGTTTTCTGTTTTATCATTAACAACCAATAGAGGCCAATTTAAAACTTAGAATGTATCTAATTTTGAACAAGAGAGGGAATTAGCAAGGATAGTTTCATTTTATTTTGGAATGCATATATACCTAGTTATATTAGAATTTTCCCCTTTGATGAAATTTCCATTTTGAAAAAGTTCAAGTATTTCCATACTTTTAAAGAGATAACTGTTTCTTCCAGCGAATCGCCAATTGTTGTGCCCTACAACAACCCCCCATTTCATATCATTATTATACCAAAACTATAATGTGAAATGGGTCCCTTTTTAATTTTAATTGGTATCAACTTAGTCTTATTCGAAAAGGTCCGAAAAAATAAAATAATGAACATTACTAAACCTTTTTGATAAACCAATAAAATTCCTTATATATAAATGATTAATCTTTTATCATTGTGATAAAGCGATTGCAAGATCGCATATCACAATGACAAGGGAAACACAACTTAAGGACCCATTGGTTTTCTCCGATGCGAAATAGGCTATCGGATATCGGCTATAATAAGCTGGCGCAATAAAACTCCCTTTCGCTCCGATGGGATGCGATATCGCTATCGGCAATCGGCGATCAAACCATGCATGCTTTTAAAAGTGCCCCAGTCTATACCCCCGACGAGATGCGATATCGCAATTGGCGATCGGGGATTCCAAATGGAACCAATGTAACGATTTAAGATTTCCCCAACGCCCGATTGCGATAAAGCCAAAATCGCGTATTTCGAAGCAAATCTTAAAGCGGGTTTATTACGATTAATTCGTATTAAAAGCCTTATCTTTTGAATAGCCATTCATCCACGCTCAACCACCAAAACATCTTAGGCACGCTTCAAATAAATCATTCAGCCAATAATCGAAATGATGGGCATTAAAAGGATTGACAGGTCTTAACGGCCATTTAATGAAACAGTAAGCCTGAAATCTTTTTACGGATTGTATTCTAGGCCACCTTATGTTAATCACTCACCATGCATTTATCGATATATATCTCATTCATATTCGATTTGCGCTATCATTTTCTGTATTACGTTCATTATCATTCTTGTGTAGAATTCTTCCGAAGTAACAGCTTCAAGCAGAATTGGGAAGAAGTCCAAGAAAACTGCAATTGCTTCCGCTTCGTCGGCCACAGGGCAACTCATCGTTGATCCAAGAACTAAAAAGAAAGGATTAATATCGGACACTACATGCCTAGGACTCGCCAGAACTACTTGGCAAGGTACCTATAATTTGATTGAAGTCGAAGGGCCAATGATGATAGTAGTACAAGCCTCAGCAGACAACACTCGCAAATCTGATGCTAATCTAAAAGATTTAGCCAACTCTTTTCTTCATCGGATAGCAACTCGGGAACAAATCCTCCCATATACAGACGTGGTGAGATGGGCAATTCAGGAAATCCCAATCACAGACAGAACTTTCAGCACAAGAGATGGGAGAATTTTCGGTTCCTTCCAAGCTAAGGATTTAAGGCAAATGTATCATTTACCTGTGCCAGAGAAAAAGTATAACACGACATTTCTGGAGAAATTCCGAGCTGAGAATGAGACTGAATCCGAACCCATTCGGGATTGGAGGCAAAATCCAGCAAAACACAAGCACGAATCTTCGGGTAAGTACTTGGTTAATTCTCTATGCTCTCCTTATTGCTATGCTGGGATAATGATGTGTAGATTGTGGGGGTTACATGATTCCACTAATTTTACTATAGAAATGGTTCCCCTGATGGAAGCGACATGTAATGGTGAAATAATGGATTGGGCAACTATATTGTCTGATAAGTTAGCAACCGCAGTTCTTGATTTTAGATCCAAATCCCGCGTCACTGAAAGGCTTATTCCCCCATTCTACTATAGCGCTTATATGCCAGACATTCTGTGTTTCAAATTTGAATTTCCTGTGCTCGGATGGAGGTGGACGTCGCAAGACCCCACACCCATTCACATATACCATCAAAAGTTGTGGAAAACCAACTACAAGCACTATTTATACCAAATCTGCAACGGCTTCATTTTGCCCATTCATCATTCTATCTTTAATAAGCCTGCCCCTAAGATTTCCTACCAAGAAGGGATTGATTTAACATCAATAGGAAGTTGGTTTGGGGAGGAGAAGTTTACTTATATCAGAATTTTTGGCAGTCAAGCCAAACCTCACGTTCTTCCTTTGTACATACCTGATAAACTGCCGGCCAGGGAGATAGCATATCAAATTATCTCCGACGGGGTTACACAAACTTTAAAGAAAGCTAAGAAGCAGTACTAGCCCTCTTTCCCTTGAGATGTGGTATCTACACTCTACATGATTTCAAACATGCAGAGAAAGAAGCTGAAAAAATAAAGGCATTAACTCTGGCAACTCTCCCTAGTAGGCGATTTGATCCACGCAAAGTCGCCTATAATGCACTCGAATAGGCCAAATTGACCAAGTTCGAGCATAAAGAAGATAGGTTCGAGGACCTGTTCTCATCAGCCGAGTCAATGTATCAAGTTAAATCGCTCGCTATACTTGAGTACAAAGATGAAGGATTAGTTGAATTCAACAAACTTAGAGAACAGAGGTTGCAAACTCTGCCTCTAGATATGTTAGCGACAACTCCAACAACAGAATCAAGTGAGCCTGAGCAGTGACTTGTTAAAGAACCTCCTATTACATCAAAGAAACAGGAAGAAGTGCATGAGAAAAGACAAGAGGAGACCCAGGCGAAAGAGCAGGAACAGAGCAGTTTAAATGAAAATGAAAATACTCAAATTGATCCGAAATTGCTCCAGGAATGGCAGCAATTTAATTCAATTATCGGCAATCTTGAATGCTCTAAAGATGATGAGACATCAAAAGAGGTCAATACACAGGAGGCGACTTCAAAGCAGGTTTCAGGTGAAACCAACGACCCACCCAAGTCAAAAGAAGCAGAAATAATCCCAAAGGATCCTCCCGACCAGGTTGTGTTGCAGATTGAAGAGATTCCTCCCTTAGACGTCTTCTATAGCCCAAGACATAAAGCTATGGTGAAACGACAGAGGAAGAGGAGAAGGATTGATCAACCTTCCTTATTCCTAGAACAAACAGTGACGGGAAATGTGCTTTGGAAAGAGGAATTTGATCCCTCTGATGATTTAACTAAACTATCAAAATATGCTGGAGCCTATTCGGTGGCAACAATAGACAAAGCATCAGAGGTGAGCAGTTTATTGAAGACAAAAGACCAGGACATCTTTTCTCTACAAGCGCAACTATCGGAAGCACAGCAAAAGGCCGAGCAGGCAGAAAAGCAATTGGTAGTATAACAACAAATAAATAATCAATTGACCAAACAATTGCAGGAAGAGAAACAAAGAATTGATGACAGTGCAGTTCAAAAGCAGAAGCAACTATCTGAGGCATTGGCACATCTAAAAGCATCAAATGAACAAATGTTGGAGTCCAAAGATGAGCAGATTGCTCAGTTATCATCCCAGCTAGAACAAACAAAGAAGCTTCCACAGATAAATGAATTCAAAGCAGAGACATTACAACTAAACAAGGGATTGATAAATCAGATAAAGCTTTTATGTCAGCAAATCGCCCAGGCGGAACCATTATGCGAGTTAACGACATCAATAAGTGAGAAAGTGGAAAAGGCTAGAACAGACTTGGATCAAGCTGAAGAAACATTGACAAATTTTCTTGAATGGCAAGATACCGATTAGGGACAAGCAACTAATTTACCAAGGATTTTAGAATCACATAAAGAGATATTATTTACAGAATGGCAGTCTCAGTTAATGAAGGCAGAAAGAGAAATATCAAGATGTAAAAAAACCACTAGTAATTTGGTTGAACTGGTTAATAATACTCTTTACTTGTCTAACATGATCTCTCAATGTACTCCAGGCAAATTAGCAGCAGTGAAAATATTGGAGCAATCATGTTACCCGGAGATAGAGAAAAATGGAAGGTTAATCGCAGGAATTAACAGTTTGACATGGGACACCTATTGGTTCTTTTTAGTCAAGTCGCACAGCCAGAGAGCCGCCCTCAAATGCCTTACAGATGCGATTGGGTATATTATTCCCGATATTTAGGATGCCACCTATGCCGCCCAACTCAATTCTCGCCTCAACAGACCACCCTACGTGGAGCCAATGCTTACGATAAGTCAGATCAGGTTTAAAGGAAAACAGCCTGAATGATGATTCATGCCACCGACTGCCAGATCACTGCAAAGGAGATAGCTATCATCAATTGATACCAATTAAGTAGGATTTTAGTTTCATAGATATTTCGTTTAGTGTAGTATTTATAGACCCTTTCATGCATTTAGAAAGGGTCGTAAAGTTTTGTATATGACTTAAACCCTGAAGTTGCACTATTGTACTTCAGGGATATTCTTTTATGAAACTGGACCAATCATTCTGATTTTGATAAAGGATCTTTTATGCAAATGTGCACTACTGTCTTTGTTTGAAATTATTTTTGCATTGAAGGAAGAATTTCAAATAGCGATTGATATTGGGATTGATTAGCAGCTCATATGGTACTATTATCTATGTCTGAACTCATTCTTTTTATATGAATTGTCATTTGATCGCTCTTGCTATTATCGCATATATATATGTGTGTTTTAACAACATTCTTTATTCATTCCACTATTGGTTGTTTATAGTGTGCTTCTCTTCCAATCATGTATGTATCGATGATATAAATGATAAGTGCAGCAATCTTGTGTTAATCACTTTGTTTAACTATTTAAATGAAGTAATCTTTGAATGAATAAACGTCTATGTTTATTTGATTGAATCATCTATATGCCTGTCAATAGACAAAGATCATCAAACGCTGCATTTCCAAAGAATAATTATTCCCGGGATTAGTATTAGTTCTTTTATTTTGTTGATAGATTAAGTTATTCTCCTATCATTAGATTAGATAACCAATCACTCATCCACCCCATTTATTCATTATTGGGAAACTGGTCCCATTATATCCAGTCGGAGCCACCATCCAAACGGAAAAGGAGCTGTATTAAGGTTCGGACCGGGTGGTTATCCCCCAATGTTGATACAACGATTTTCGGGGCATATTTTTCCATCTCATCACTTCCAACAATAAGGATGAGACTATTTCATCAAAATTCAAGATAGTTGTATTGCTACCTATTGCAACAACCAGACCATCCCCCGATTTTGGTAGAGAACACGGAAAACTGATGCACTTATATTCGTCCAAAATTCTAATATCAATAGATGACAATTGACTTACCATAGTATTACAAGTGTTCAGATGCTCTTTCACCAAGTCTCCATTCTTCATCCTTAGGTTATACCATTTTTTTTGCAGGAATACTTTGTTCACCAGAGACTTAGATTGATACAAAGTCCCTAAATTTTCCCACAAATCCTTTGTCATAGGTTTCCCTGATACATTCAAGAATACTGAATCTGAGAGACACAATTGTATTATTCTCTTCTTCTTCCGATCTATATTTACCCAACCTTCTACCAACATTCCTATTTGTGTCGTACCTAGATCCAAAACAATCCACTGGTTTCAATCTACCAACATATCCTCCATATTGAGTTTCCATAGCTCGAAACTATGACCATTAAATTTCTCGATCTCTATCTTTCCATTGTTCACCACTTTCTTTCACTACAAGAATATATCCCGCATATCTCCCAATGAATAGGGTCTACCATAGGCCTAAGTAAAACCCCTCAACAACAAAGGTGTCCTCTTGAAGCCAAAAATGCTCTGATACCAAATGTAAGTTTTAACCCTGTATAGAAATTACCTGCAAATGAATTCTTAAAACAAAAAAATATATAATGGCAAGAACATAAAACAATTATACATAGATATTTTCCCCTAGATCCTAAAACCGAGACTACCAGATTGATTTTTCTTTATATTCCTTTCAATATTACAATACATATATATACATGTCAAAGCATTGATAAACCCCAATCCATTAACCCTAGATTAGAATATAATTATACTTCCCTTGACCGGATCTACAAAATAAAATGGGAAGAAAACCATCATTCCCAAAACCATGTGCAAACCCCATGTGCAAAAGCATGGGTATGTATGCTTGCCATCTTTATGTTTGCCCCCCATCCTTGGGTCCACCCAACTATTATTTAGTTTGCATAAAAAAAATTCCCTATGCGTTGCCCCGGACCTTGTGCATGCGAACTAGTGCCCCCCTGCAAACCCGCTAACAGGGGAGGGCTACTGCATGGGACTAGTTTTGGAAAGAACATAACACATACCCAACAGTTGGATTTTCATGGTACATGATGACCAAATCACATAAGTAGGATTATGTCACTAGGAGTGTCGGAGGGGCTTTGAAGAGTTTTTGTGGTATCCCATGGCATTCTCTTGGCATATTCATCATCATGAGCAGTTTCACACAACTTGTTTAAGGTTCTGTTGCTTTATGATAATTCCCATAAAACAAGGTTAATATTGAGCATAAATTTGTTAATCATGCTTAAGGTGGCATTCCGGGAGGAATATTTGACATAAAAATTAGTGTAATATCCCGTTGAAAATGAAACAAGAAGATCTACATGACGGAATGTTGAAAAGTGACTTCCAATGTTGGAGAGAGAATGGTGGGAAATTTACCATTTTCCTAGATTAAAAAAAACTTTAATGTCATTTAATTAAAAGGGTAAATAGTAATTAAGGGGAAAATGAAAAAAGTGACTTAAATAAATTAAAAGGACACTTAAGATGGAGTCAAGGGGGAGCTTCTAGAATAATAATAAAATAATAAAATAAAATATTTCTAGAATATTAGAGATCTATCTATTGGGCCTTTAAAAGGAGGAGGAGGAGATAATTTGAGGACATCTTGGTTTTGAGCATTTTGTTTTGGTGTAGATTGGAGAATTTAATTCTCTGCTTTAGTAGCCCCAAGACAAAAACCCTCAAGTGATTTAGTGAGAGTGGGAGAGAACCCTTTTATCCCATTGGTGAATTCATTCAGAATTCATAGGTGTTTTCAATAGATTAGTTTTTTTTTGGAGGCTCGTTGCAACATTATTGTTAGCCTTTTGAGGGAACCACCTCATCCATCTCCAATATTCTGTATTAGCATGTTATTTCATAATTCACAATAATAATAAGGTTGAGATTCACTGCTAGTGTTTTCCTGTCTATTTTGAGTTGCAACATTATGTTTCTTAATTTTTGCATTAATTTCATGTTGATTTAATCACGACACAATTTTCTAAAGCAAGCCCTAGATATTTAATGAGAATATTAATTAGAATATTATAGTGTCCCATATCTTTTATTTTTAAAAAAGGGATATTACAGTGGTATCAGAGCTAGTTTTCCTGCCATCCTGGGGGATTATTGCAAATCTATCCAAGGGTGATCAATTTTGAAAAGAATCTAGGGATCAATCATGAATTATGGGTTAATATGGAGTTGTGTGACTTCATGTAACTAAATGATGTGCGATTCTGGTGTGCATATGAAGTTTCTTGAGAAAATTTTACTTGAAACAAAGGTGTGATTGGGTTGTTTCTTTGGTTGGAGGGTGTTGAATTATTGAATTATAAGACGAGATTAATGTTTGACCAGTGTTGCATTCATGATTTGAAAGGAGACACATTATATGAAATCCGAAAAACTGTGTGGAGTTAAATTAAGTTGCATGAGGTCGATATCGTTGGTCTGCACTATTACGATCAAGGGTCAAATTAATTTTAACGGCCAAGAATCGAATTATGGAATGATATTATTTTTCCTCGACCGAATTTATCCATTCTAAAGCAAAGCTATGGGTTAGATATCAGAAGTGGAGAGAATCACCATTTTCGCTAGCCTAGAAATTGGCTAGAAAATTTTGGGAACCAACTGCCCAAGCTTGGACCTACTAGTTGTTGTTGTGAGGAGGGTTCGTGGTTGTGGTTATTTACCAATGCATTTTAAGAGGTGTCAAAATAATTCCGAATTGGGCTGAGCTTGAATTGTAACCCAAGTAGCCGTATACCTAGAATAAAGCAATGAGGGAATTGTCTAATGCCTTTTGAGAAAGGGGTCGAACAAGGAGTAATGAGTTGCAGAGTGTGAGGGCCCATGCCAGAGGGACTGCAATAGTGGACCACAACATCCAAGGAAGAAGATCATAACAAACCACTATGACCTTAAAACAACTCAGGGAGCCCATGTAGGATTTTAAAGATGATTATAATTTAGACAAAGTGAATACATAATACAAGGGAAGAGTGCCACCAGTTTGAAAGAGAGAACTAGGGCCATCATATCATGTTTCCAAGATAACTTACAAGGCATAAAATACATTCAATGACCACATGAGTCTATAGGGTGGAGAGACAATGAGCATGACAAATTTAAGTCTATAACAGACAAAGGTGCATAGACTAGATCGAGACCCATCAGCGGACCAGGTTGTTACATTGCATACTACATGTCTTTATCCATATACATAAGTTTTAATATGTATGGGTTAGATTTGGTGTTGGAACAAAGGTGTTGAGATTGGAGATTATTGATTGATCTAAGGCAAAGTGTCTTTGAATTTTGTAGAATGTCTATAACTTGCAGCATTTGTAAATTACATGGTGTGATCGGATCCAAGAAGAGGAGCAAGGGGATCAGTGCTAGAGTTCAATCAGATATTAGAATGTTCACAAAGCAATAAGTATGAAGGTTGAGTTTTTTTGCACCATGTTGGTTGAGTTTGAAATTGAAAAGAAGCTGAGATAAATTCATTCAATGTGTTACAATTGTGAGGTAAAGGAGACAACAATTAAGAACAACCATCTCTATGTGGCCCTGCATACAATAGAGGGATGAGGAGAACCAATTACTGGCTCTTGAGTTCAACCGGTAGCTTCATTCTTCAGTTGGCTCCAGGCATTGCATCCAATATATTGGAAATAAAAACTCTTCTTAATCCAATATCATTGTGATGCTATCACATTCACAATTAATGCTAAAGTATACAGAGTGAACTAGTTTCTATGTTTTGTATTCTTCCAGCTAATGTACGTTGTTGTTGTAGTTGCTAACACTCATATGACAAAAGTTATACTCCATATTCCTGTGAGTTTCAGATTTTGTTACAGGTTCATATGCTTTGCATTACAATATCACCCTTGAATACTGAATTGGTAGCTAGGATTATTTCCAGGACAAAGTTTCCATAGTTCATTGTTGACAAAATTTTGTGAGACGTGTCTTTTCATAATTGCTATAAAAGCCTTGCATTTATTCATGTAGTTTTATATTGAGTAAAGAGTTATGAATTTGATAGATTTGACTAAGTATTTTACTTGTTGCTACTATAATAGTTGAGTCAAATGAGTGTATTTTGATGTTATTGTTTCCAGTGAGAGGGTTTTAAGTTGTAGTTAGGGTTTGAGGCATATTTGTATTGTTTTAGAGGGGGACATTTGAAGTATTTACGTTGTACAAGGATTTGATAGTAGAGGTATGGAGTCTCATCACTAATAGGGTTTTCGGTGTTAATTTAGCTAGTCATATTATTGTGTACTTTTGTTGTGTTGTCAAGTCTTTTATGAGTCATCTTGTTGTACTTTCCATCATTGGGTTAAACCATGAAGAAAGTCATAGAACTCCTAAACGAATTAAAAGGATTGAAGAGTACATAAATTAACTTCTTGAACGACCATGCATCATTGGACCAAAAACCCAAACGGATTAATATACCTTTCTTAAGAGGGGTCCATGCCATTCTTCAATAACAACAACCAAGTGATTTGTAGAAGGAGCCAGAATTTGGACATCAAATTTTTACACTTGGGAGAGATATGAAATACATGATGGTTACAGTGAAATCCCTTATCAAATTGAAAGAAATAGACTCACTCCTTTCCAATGTGAGCCAGTCAGAGGGGAAGAAGATAATTTAGGTTCTAAAACCAACCATATTTTCCCTAATACAACATAAGTTCTTTGAGTACGCTTCTAAAGGTGTCAAACTTCTAGTTGCATCCTTTCTCAGTAACATCATGAGATTGACCACACCTATACCCCCTTACAACGATGATAGTATAAGGGGAGTTTTCATATTTATAGTAGAAACCTTTCTTGACTTAAATAACACCGTGGGTCCTACCATTGGGAAAAATCTCAAAATTTAATAAGCCATGGAAATGCTCGGATCTTATGACATCATGTTTGATCTAGAGTGTGATGACATGATTCTTCAAATTTTCCAATACTTCTTCAGCATTAAGAAACATCATCATGGCACAGTCAAATCACACATGCAGTCCATTTTGTCTTTAATTATGGGATACCATGATGCCATCTACAATAAATTGTAGTCTAAGTTGTTGGAAATTTAGAGAAAGGAACAGATGGTATCACCCAATTCTTATAAACTAGTTGAAAGATTAGTTGAGTAGAACATTAAGTTTTTCAGAAGACAGTTGACCAGGGAGAAGCTTCTCAATATTGGTGGAACATGCAATGAGAATGAGTTAACGAGGAAGGGTATTTGCTTCATCTGCAGGGAACCTTGGGGGCCTAGCCACTCATGTTTGAATGACAACGAGGAAATGATAGAGATAGATCAGGAGGAGATTCCTTTTGACTTTTGGGATGAGGATTATTATTTTATATTTGAGTCCATGGGATCATATAGGGATACCTATGAGGAGCATGAGCAATCATTTGGATTTTTTGACAACAACCCAGATACACATCCATGTGTGACAGAGGAGTATTATGAGAAGCAATTTTTCTCCATGAGGCAAGATGATCGGGGGGGAGAATTCTGATATGAGTGACTAATGATCCAACATGGAGAGAACATAGAGGAGTGTGATTCAGTTGAGAAGGATGATATGCATAATGTGCATGATGAGTCATTTTTAGAGAGTTGGTTGGAGGCTCATGTTGAGCCCATGATGGAGGAGGATGAGAAACCATCTTTTGGACCAGCCATTAATGAGGAGTAGATAGGTGCAAAAGTAGTTGGAAGAAATGAAATAATTTTAGGAAGCAACCCTCTTCGGGAGTACATAAATATGGGTGGCAACAAAAATATCCACTTGAGTCCATTATAGCGAGAGGTAGGGTCTTCTAGGTGGATCTTTTTGAATGATTGGGTGGATAGGAATGAGTTGATAATGGTGCAACATAATGAACTTGTTCCATATATAGGTACCCATGCATCTAATCCTTCCCACATAATGGATTGGTGAGACATCATGATTCGGTATCCTATTGATGGGGAGATACTCTTAGTGAGGGGCATAGTACAACAAGGGCCCTTAGATGTGAGTGATATTGCATGTTTCAGCTGGAAATGGGATGTAGACTGAAAGTTCATCATCATTCTAGTAGATCTAGCCCAACATCAATAGAGTGAGATTGACCCTGGTCTATGCTAGGGGTTGGATTGGAGAGAGGTGATGAGTTGGTATTCTATTGGTGGATCAACATCTACAGCGATAGACAGAGCACAACCAGAGCCATGGGGTATGGAC
The DNA here is from genome assembly GCA_000404065.3 of Pinus taeda. Classification (NCBI taxonomy): domain Eukaryota; kingdom Viridiplantae; phylum Streptophyta; class Pinopsida; order Pinales; family Pinaceae; genus Pinus; species Pinus taeda. The sequence goes on from APFE030994512.1 coordinate 79,570, forward strand.
GACGATGATTGACCATGCTGGCTTTGGGGTCCATGTGGATCCATTAATGGTGGATTGAGTTAGTGGTTTCTCTTGGACCCAAGTATCGAGGGATCCATTCATTTTGGTCTAGCACAGAGGCATGATGTGACCTAGTGGTTTTCATGGGATCTTAGTATTAGTGTGCAGATGCCTTTGCAGTGGACATACATGGATTCTTTAGGGAAAGCAATCTTTGGGCATGAGGACTTGTAATGTCCCCATTTTAAGTTTCCCCTATAGTACAACCAAGATGGGTTTTCATGGTACATGATGTCTAGGTCAAAAGATCAGGATTACATCATCAAGAGTCTTGGAGGGGTTTTCAGCAGTTTTTATGGGATCTAATGATGTTCGCTTGGTATATTAATCATCATGAGTAGTTCCATACAACTTGTTTTAGATTTTTTTGGTTTCTAATCATTCCCATAAAACAAGGTAATTATTGAGCATAACTTAATTAATCACACATAAGCTAGCATTCCAGGAGGAATATTTGACAAAACACCTTAATGTAATAGATCGTTGGAACCAGAATGAAAATATCTATAGGACGAGATATTGAGAAGTGAATTCTAGTGGATAGAGAGAGTATGGTGGGCAATTTACCATTTTCCCAAATTAAAAAAGACTTTAATTAGTCGTTTAATTAAAAGGGTAAATATTGATTAAGGGGAAAAAGCCAAAAGTGACTTAAATAAATTAAAAGGGCACTTAAGATGAAGTCAAGGGGGAGGATTCTAGAATAATAATAAAATAATAAAATAAAATACTTCTAGAATATTAGAGATCTATCTATTGGGCCTTTAAAAGGAGGAGGGGGAGATCATTTGAGGGCATCTGGGTTTTAAGCATTTGTTTTTGGTGTATATTGGAGAATTTAATTCTCTGCTTTAGTAACCCCAGGACGAAAACCCTCAGGCGATTTAGTGAGAGTGGGTGAGAACCCATCTCTCCCCTTGGTGAATTCATTTAGAATTCACATGTGTTTTCAACAGATCAATTTATTTTTGGAGGCCTACCACAACATTATTGTTATCTTTTGAGGGCATCACCTCAACCATCTCTAGTATTTTGTATTAGCATGCTATTTCATATTTCATAGTTATAATAAGGTTCAAAATCACTACCGGTGTTTTTCTATGTATTTTGAGTTGCAACTTTATGTTCTTAATTTTTCAAGTAATTTCATGTTGATTTAATTATGACACAATTTTTTAAAGCAAGCTATGGATATTTAATGAGAATACTAATTGGAATATTATAGTATCACAGATATTTAAAAAAATATATGTTGAAGATATTACAGTGGTATCAGAGCTAGTTTTCCTACCAGTTTAGGGGTTTATTGCAAATCAATACGAGGGTGATCAATTTTGAAAGGAATCTAGAGATTCTTCGTGAATTATGGTGCAATTTGGAGTTGTGTGACTTCATGCAAACAAATGATGTGCAATTTTGGTGTGTAGATGAAGTTTATTGAGTAATTTTTTCATGAAACAAAGGTGTAACTGGGTTGTTTCTATGGCTAGAGGGCACTAAATTCTTGAATTGTATGATTATTAATATTTGATCACTGTCATATTCATGATTTGAAAGGAGATACAATTTACGAAATCCCAAGAACTACATGGAGTTAAATTAAGTTGCATGAGGTCAATCTTATTGGTATGCATTGTTACGATTAGGGGTCAAATTAAGTTTAACAACCAATACTGTAATTGTGGATCAAGATCATCATTTATAGACCAAATTGCTCCATTCTGAAGCAAATCAAGGGCCAGAAATCAAAAGTGGAGAGAATAAAAAAAAATTCTAGCCTCGAAATTAACTAGAAAAGTTTGGGAACCCACTGCCCATGTGTGGACTTTCTAGTTATTGTCGCGAGGAGGGTTGGTGGTCATGGTTATTAACCAGCTCATTTTGAAATGCCCACGATTAATTCAAAGTTAGCCCAAGCTTGAATTTCCACTTAAGTAGCCACACACCTAGCAGACGGTAACAAGGGAGTCATACAATTCTTTTTGAGAAAGGGGTCGTACAAGGAGTAATGACCTGCAGAGTGTGAGGGCCCATGTTGGAGGGACCACAAAGTGGGACACAAATTCTAAGGAAGCAGATCAGAATAAACCCCTACAACCATACAAAAATTCAAGGAGACCGCATAGGAGTCTAAATACAAGTCTAATTTGGATGGAACTAATGCATAACTTAGGGGAGGAGCACCACTAGCTTTAAAGACAATGTTGTCCTTTGAGATAATTCTAGGTTAATTAATTATGCCAGAGCATCTAAATTTTTTGTTGTTTTAAAGTTTTTGGATGACCAATGTTATGAGAAGATTAAAAAGACATTTAAACCTTATTAATACTAAATATTAAGAAAGGGTTGATTCTTTACCTCTGAATAGTAATTTGATTTAAAAGTGTGTGGAAAGGTAGAAATGTAAGAGGCTATGATTTCGTAAATATTCAAACTGAATTTTTAGTTAATCATAAGAAAGCATGCAAGTAAAAAAAAATTACATCCCAACAAAATACATTTAATCTTATGAATATGGTTGAAAATTTATAAATGTAGAGGAGATTATAAAGATGAATAGTCCAATAAACTCATCTCTAAAATAGATTATAACTTTAGAGGGGGTTTAAGATAGATTGATATTCAGTTTTCTCGTACCCGGTTTTCTTCATAAAGACTTAAATACATGTAGAATAAAAAAATGAAATGAAAACATAAGAAAAACTCACAAAGTGACAAGCTATTTGAAGCAAATCCAGAATCCTTTCATTAATATGAAGCCATTTCAATTTGATACAATTCTACTTTAGAAAACTCATCCAAGGGTTCAACCCTTAATACATCGAATTGCTACTTATTTATAAAAAACATTTGGATTCTAGAAACATCTAACTTATTACAAAAATAGTACAAAAATGTAGGAATTCTTAAACTGTTGAGGTTGTTGGCACTATCTTCTAGGAAATGGTTGATGACATGGCCCCAAAATGTGTTGTCTTGTTGTCTATCTGTTGGAGATAAAAAAAATTACTCGAGAATATCACATAACTGATGCCACCTTTCGTCATTGGGAATAGAAAGATTTATTAGCTTTCTATAAACTTCATCTACTTCAATATATTTCTCGAAAGTTGGTTTGTTGATGAAAATGTGCTTGATTTCATGTTTGATAGTTAAATCAAACTCCATGGATTCTATGAAAGCTTTACCTGTAACATGTCTTTTAATACTTGCAAACTTGGATGTATCTGTTGCAATAGTGTAAAGTTTCTCACAGTAATCTTTCAAGTTGATTAATCTGTCATTAGGTGCCACTAACCCTGACAATCCTCTTTGATTCAGAAAATTAAATTTAGTATGAAATCTCTCGACAACATTTTCCAGAGCTTGACACTTAGTCTCCAACTGAGTCATTAAATTACTTTTCTACAATACCTTCTTGATTTCTAGGATGGTCTTTGTTCTATTTGCAATCTGAATATGCTCTAACTCTAACCTAGTCTTTGAATTCAACACTCTAATCATGGATGTAGCCTCCATTGGTTTTTTTTCCAGTGCTATTCTGACTTGTTCAATGGTTGTTTTTCACCTATCAATTAACTCTTCTTGTTCGAAAATAATCTGAATAGATGGCCAAATCACAGTTATGGCATGATTTATATCCACCTAAATCCTTTCCTTGGCTTGGGCCAAGGTGTTAGCCATCAATGACTGATTTTCTAATTGATTAATCTTCTTCGCAAGTTGGTGAGATTTTTGCATCTCTTCCACTAAGAGGGTATCATTTTTTATCTTATGTGCTTCTATATTCTTTAGCTTTTGCTAGAGCTTATCATTTTCTTGTCTCTAAAGAGTTAGGTCCTGCATAAATTTGTTCAAATCATCTGGTGTTGATGTTGTATCCCTTGTTGTCCTTGCAACTGTAATTGGTATGGATGTTACTGGAGCTATAGTCAATTGTGCAACCTCTTCTTTTTCCTTAAGTAGCTTCTCTATCTATTCCTCGATCTCCTTTATCTATATATTTTTTCTCAATGATCAATTTGAGCATGTCTTCTTTATGCTACTCATTTTATTCTATCTCTCTTGTTTGTGGATCCTCTGTAGAAGGTAACTTCAGTTGTTTCCTATGTGCTGCTATGTTTGAATTCTTTTTCTTGAGGATCTCCTCCACTGCTTTGACATCACTGGGATCATAACCCAGCTGATCACAAAATCTTCCAATGTTTTGATTTTGGTGTCCTTTGCTAATGAAGAAAATTTCTCCAATTTTAATTGTGTCTGGACATTTGCGAGAGATGTCCTTAACTTTGAAATTTGTATAGCAGTATTTTTCATAGTGGAGAAAATAATTTATCCAAACTGTCTATACATATTAATTTGATCAATGGGATGTATTTTCTTTGCATCAAATGAGAATATAGTCTTCTTATAATCTGCAGGAGTTTTTGAGATGGTACTTGAGCCTGTAAGAATGCCATTTGCATCCTTCCTTTCTCACCATCAAATATTGTTAACAACATGTGTTGGGAGGTAGAAGTCTGCTTCCAAAACTGAGCATAGGTGTTGGATTTGAGTGTTCCATTTTTTTCCTTATTTGCAAAAACTTACTGAAGATATTGGGATTGTCATGTTCACCCAATTATGTTGACTGTGATTTTTCTGAAGGATTATGTGAGGGCAAGGAGGATGGGGTATCATGGAAGAGTTCCTCTGACCCTGTGGAAAAATGTAAACCACTCATGACAATAGTTTTCTATTCTTCCTCATTTTGAAGGGTGACATCTTTGAGATGTGTCCTCTTCTTTTTCTGTTGAATGATGAATTCTTGGGCACTTAATTTTGTGCATGCTGGAGATGAAGTTTCTTCCCTTTGTATTTTTCCTTGTTTATCCTAAGGTACTGAAGTGTGGAGGGTGGCTATAGATAGAATCTTCTCTTCTTCTTCTTGTAAGTATTTTCCTCCCACTGGACTTGATTCATAAACTTCTCGATCTCTGGTCTTGGGGTATGATTATAAGGTGTGGTTTTTAGTTCCATGCTTAAATTAGAAATTATGCTGAATGGATCATATAACCAGGTGAAACTGGGCTAGAAATTGATTTGCTTAAGGATTGAGTCTACATCATCTCCTATTGTTCTGGTATTACATATGAATGATCTGACTTAGTTCTTGATCTTACATTGGGATTTTTGTTTACCTGAGACAAAATGGATTTCATCCATATTGCTCATCTACCTTATGTGTTCCAGAGATAAAATCCTCATTGGAACATGTTTAGGTAGCTTGTAGGGAGCCAACTCAAATACATATACCCTTATCTTTGTATAATTCTAGTATAGATACCGGTCTCCAATTTTTGTCTATTCACCCAAGTGTAAAACCCTTTTGATCTCTAAACTGACCCTTGGTTCACTCTGACTACTAAAAAGCCCTGCAATAGTATGAACGAAACTGTCTACGAAGTTTGAAAACTTAAACTTTGTTGAGTTTTTCCTGACTAATGAAGTCCATTGTATCACTAATTGGTTGATGCCTTGATCATCTTGTTTATTTAGAGTTATGGGAAACTTATCTCCCTACTAAAAAAGAGACATATAGACTAATACATATGCATATTTAAACATGCTTCTATAGTAATATTCATCACATGTTCATGCATATTATCAGCCAGGAATTGAATAAAATTAAACATGAATGTTGGCTTGTGTTCATTAAAGAAAATAGATAGAAAGCCTAGAATAGGCTCATCTACCCATTGGTCTGATTGATACCATAAAAGGCAAGAAACTAAAGCAATGATCTTCTTGGCTTTCTCTAGGAACATAGAAGCTAGATAAGGGGTATTTTTCTTGGGAAGATGAGAGTCTTATGGAAGGAAAATATCAAAAATATGGGCTCTCTAAGGAAAGTTGAGCTTATGATATAAATCCATAAGGAAAGTTGTAGAAATATGGTTGAGGGAGTCATTTTCACGAATAATAAACATTTGGTTTATGCTTTCAGGTGCAATTTAGATCAGAATGTCTCCATTCTGGGCCACAATGGTTCTTTTCATTGGATTGTATTTGGCTTGACACCACATGAAAAGATTAGCGAAATAGTGTGTCTGTGGGAAAATGAACATAGGCAAGAGGGATTCCCAAAGGTTAATCTCATCTTGCTGGTCTAGGTAGTTTTGCTTCAACCAGTGATGTAATTCGAACAAGTCGAATTCACACTTGATACCGAATATCTTGTAATATTGTTTTGCTAATGGCATATGGTCGAGGTCTAGGGTATCATAGGTTTTAGGGTTACCCTCACTCTTTGATTTGCTACTAGTGGATTGGCCCTTTCCCTTTGGTGCCATGTTTGAGTAATTTGAAATAGGAAAAATATAACAGAGCTTAGGCCTGAACAGATACCTGGATAAGTGATAAATATATGTCATTGATAGTGGGTTTTGAATTAGCTAAGATTGAAAGGTGTTGGAAATAGTAGGGGTTGCGAAAGCTTAAAATAATACTTTTAATTAGAAATAACAACAATGCAACTAGGAGATTCACGTCGGATACAACGAGGTGATTTTATAGACTTGATCACTTACTGTTGCAGTTAGAACCATTATAGGATGGGATTTAGATGTATTAATGGGCAACGAGAAATTTGCAATGGATAATGTATAACGGGTAGGTGAAAACGAAAATGGACGGTGAGAAAATGGAGGAATGACAAGTGGCACAATGTGATTAGTGGAAGGTAAAGTGTGGGAGGTGACGTGGTGACCATTGGCGGTAAAGGAGGAGTGATAGGAGGATTTCTGGGGGGAGTGGTAGTAAGTGGTTTTCAGTTAGGGGGGTGCAAAGTCTCCAGGAAGTGCCACATTACGTGGGGCCCGAGAAAAGAAATACATATTTTCAGACCCCGCTCCCCCTCCCCCACCCCTTGTCATTAACGAGAAATAGTATGAGGGGGTGTGAATTGATTTCCTTGTCGTTGATCCCGGAAGGGAAAATCATGGTCATTGAAAAGTGACTTTGCAATATCACAAACTGAGAAAACATCTTGTTGTGTCCCAACCCAATGCTTAATGCTTATTACAAATTGCTAATCATGTTTAAATGACATGATTAGTTCATTATTTAACCAATATTAGTCTATCAAAGCATGATTAACATATCCTAAGGATGCATTTGATATAGCAGACCCTCTTTTTATTTCCTAAGGGTAATTCTAACCCTATCCTAGTGCATAAAATGCAATTGACCAAGTTTAAATTATTTGGTAACTTTTTCTTTAATCTATCATATCTACTAATTTCAACCAAGATTAAACAGTTTGGTTGAATTATTTCCTAATCTAAAACCATAAATCTAAACATGTTTGGTCATGATTATACTATATGATTCAAACAAAAATTATTTCTGGTGCCATCTAAGCTTGCTTACTTTTACACTTGATTTTCTTTTCATGGGGTTCTTTTCATCGCTTTTTTTTCTTCATATTTTCATCCTTTTATAACAATGTAAACTTTGAAACGAGAACTAATACTGTTACCCGTTTCGTAGAGATAGCAAAAAAGTGACCTGATTTTGAAAAGGGGTGATGCAGAACGCACATGTTTTTTTTAGAGCATAGTTTTTGGCACTTTAATTTTTTTTTATGTACATTACGTTTTAGAATGGTAGTGATTTTCATGCTGATTTTAAAAAGTGAGTATTCTGCATCACACCCTTTTTTTAAAAGACCTATTTTTTGGCTTTAAATTTTCTAATGTATAAAATGTAAATAACTATTTTGTAAATTTGATCATTTTTGAAGTGGTCGTTTTCTTCACATTTTCTTGTTTTTTATTTTAATTTTAACTTCTTTTTTTAGTGAGGTTTTTATTGTTTTGCATTTTTAAATTAGGAGGTCAATATTTAGAATTTTCAATATTCTACATATTTATACATAATTAATTTTTCAATCCACATGAAATAATTGTTTCTAAAAAACAATATTTTTTAACAATGGACATAAAAATAACCATTTTTAACATAAATATAGCTAAAAAACTACATGTTTTGATAATTTTTTGCTAGAATTGACATGTCAAAATGACAATTTTTATACGATAATTTTAACTAAAAATGGTTAAATAATAGCTTTTTTTATGAATTTCATGTCAAAAAAATAATAATAATCACTTTTTTTTCAAAAAATAATGATTAACTTAAAAATTAATGCGAAAATCACATCTTAGAAATATTAAATGCATAACAACCTTAATTGAGTGTTTATTCTTCTCATAAAATGTCAAAGTCAAAACATTGCAAAGCTTGATTTCCAAGCATAACTTAAATTTAATCAACAATGTCATGTAATCCAAACTCTTCATCCTCTAGGGTTTTATCATTGTCTTCTTCCATAATATTTTCTACTTCCTTTTGCTCATTTTCCTCTTCTAATGGATCTTTGATGTCTGCGAATCTCCCAATGTATGTCTTTCCAAACATTCCATGTAATGGTGGTTGGGGTTCCTTTGCCTTTTTTGTCACACATGATTCACTAAAGTCCCCTTTCTTCAACCTAATTTCTTACATTGCATCTGGAAGAAATTGAAGAGCATTAATTCTTTGCTGAATGAAATTGCACTGTATTGGATCTTTTTCAATTGTAGTGCAATTTCTTCCTTTTTGAAGGCAGCATGCTAGTGTTGTACCTAATTATCAAGCACAAAAGAAATAATGAAATAAATTAGTACAATGACATATAAATTAATAAATAACATATTTAAATTCAATCCCATAGAATAAAACTTACCTGAGCCAGAGAATAAATCCAAAACCCAATCTCCTTCATTTGACTGCCGCAAAGACATGTCTAAATCGAGCTCCTAAATAACATTGGGTTACATTGTTTAAATGCTCAAACAGCTCGATCGAGCGCGTAAAAAGGGCTCAATTGAGCAATCATTTTTTCCACCCAAACATTCCATCTCTTGCCAAAAAGTGTAACCCAGCTCCATGCTTTCACCCTTATAGATTATGAATTTCTAACAATCTATATCCTAATTATTATTATTATCCAGTTTTAAGGTCATAGCCAAGCCAGACACCAAATTGGTGTATGAAACCCCCTTGTTTGTGGGATAAGAAATCCACCTCCACGCAACAATTTGATTATTGTCTACGAAGGCATACCTACTCTAACCCCTTCTAGTTTTTGAAACTATGACCTCTTAGGAGGAAACACATGCTCTTAAGCATTAGGCACTTGATCTGAGATCCCTCATGTTTAACTCTAATGTTATAGGAGCATTTTCTCAAGAACTCTATCCAATAATTGGACCTCACACACTCTATTGACCTCTAATTTCAATTCTATGACATTTCAAAGTTTACCCTCCAAAACTCATTTAAGGCCATAAATCACACTTAATATTGGTTTACTATATTTGTGAAATTTCTAATTCTTTATAACTAATCATTTAGTTTCGGCTGTTTCTAAAAGGGTATGGCCCAAAGCTTAATTATGTCCAATGTCACTTCATAATCTAATGATATGTAAGAAAGATCTCTTCCACTTGAATTAATAAGACAATAGAAACCTCAAATACTTAAAACAAACCTATTGAAAACCAATTTGATTCAATAGACCTAATCAAAACGAATAAAATCATTTTTCACATAAATGGCTTATTGAGATCAGTTTTTCATATTGTACAACTGTACATCGATTGGCGCGTTTTTCATTTGATTTCATGGCGTACATTTTGCTAACAATATTGACAAAATCCAATCCATTTAATGTTGACAAAATACGATCTATTTAATGAAGTAAAAAATTACAATAAAATTTTTGTGTTTTTGGAAATGAAGTTCTAAAATGTCTTTAATCCAACTCTTTTACAGGGCATTGATAACAAACAAGCAGTGCACATCACAGGGCTCAACCAACATATTGTTGAGCATAGATGCTATTTTAGATTTGTTTTTTAACCTCTTCAATTTCTTGCAATGATAATATGAATGTGTTGTGCCTTATTTTCATAAAAAGTTCACATCACAGCGCTAATGTAATTTGTCTTATTTTTTTTATTGTAACAACGTAAATATCTATCTCTCTTTTTGTGTCTTCATATAATTATGTGTATCTCTATGTAAGAAAGAAACTATATAGGTACAAATAGAAAGTAAATAGTACATCTATCTTAAGAAACTAAATAGTATATCTATTTTAAGAGGAACACGATTATTGACAAATGAATGTACTATCTATTTACGATGAACTTGATGATATATTCTGGGTAAAAATAAGAAATTACAGTTATAAATACTACTACAACTACAGAGTATCAAGTTCTGAACGCACAGTTATAAATATTGTTACAATCATCGAATATCGAGAGCCAAAAGCCACCAAATTACAGTTATAAATGCTACTACAACTACAGAGTATCGAAAGTTCTGAACGCAAAGTTATAAATATTGTTACACTCATCGAATATCTGTATTTCTTTATCTTGTATTTCAAATGCCAAATCCAAAAATATGAATTAATTGATTTAGGTCAACAATATCAAATATTTTTTGTTAATAAAACCTACACAACATTATAATTCATGATACAAATAATGGCAATAAATTTTAAATACATTATATATAGGGCAAAATATCCCAAAAAGGAACTAGCTATTTGGTTGAAGATTAACTTGGGTCCCTGCTTTTTTCATTCGCACTACCTAGCTTTCCATTCAATTCCATATCCTACCTAGAGAATGTAGGATTATAGCTTAGTTGACGAATTGAAATGATGGTTAATAATATTATCGGCATGTCTTTTCATTCAATTCCATTTCTTACTGAGCAAAGGAAGGAATGTAACCTAGTTGAATTGTCATACATGACAAAAAGTAAAAATGAATTAAACTGCCAAAAAAATTGCATGACAAAATGAAAGGACGATTTTAAAAAATGACTTCCTCAGATTTAACAAAAGACAAATTCGATGCAGCAAAATTGAATTAAAGTGATTCTGAGAATCGCCGGGTGGTGGGGCAATTCTCAGAATCACCCCACCACCGCCTCGCCACCAGTGATGGTGGTGGGGCGATTCTTAGAATCGCCCCACCACCCGGTGATTCTTCAATTCCCACTAGTGATTCTAGGCTATAAGCAACTTGAGTCGAACACTCACAAGAGAACCAGATAAAACACGAACTCGCTTGCTTGCAGATGCACTTCTGATGGCAATCTCACGCTCGCTTGAAGATGGACTCGCTCGCTTGCAGAAGAGAAACAACAGACGGTACACTATACAGGCCAGATAATAAAGAGAAGCAGTAATGTTTTGGAAAGCCTCAGAATGCAAACATCTACAACGCCTCGAGAGAATCATAAAACCAATATCCCAACTTATTCATTTCATCATCTCATTCAATGCATGAGAATCTGCATATCTTATTCATTTCATCATCCCATTCATTTCATGTAAGCACTGTTTGGGGCGATTCTGAGAATCGTCGGGTGGTGGGGCGATTCTGAGAATCGTTGGGTCCACCACCCCGCCACCACCACTGGTGGCGAGGTGGTGGCGGGGCGATTCTTAGAATCACCCCACCACCCAACAATTCTTCAATTCCCAGCAACGATTCCAGGTTATAAGAAACTTGACTCAAACACTCGCAAGAGAACCACATAAAACACGAACTCGCTCGCTTGTAGATGCACTTCTAACGGCAATCTCATGCTCGCTTGAAGATGGACTCGCTCGCTTGTAGAAGAGAAACAACAGACGGTACACTATACAGGCCAGATAATAAAGAGAAGCAGTAATGTTTTGGAAAGCCTTAGAATGCAAACATATACAACGCCTCGAGAGGATCATAAAACCAATATCCCAACTTATTCATTTCATCATTTCATTCAATGCATGAGAATCTGCACATATTATTCATTTCATCATCCCATTCATCTCATGTAAGCATTGTTTGGGGCGATTCTGAGAATCGTCGGGTGTAAGCATTGTTTGGGGCGATTCTGAGAATCGTCGGGTTGTGGGGCGATTCTGAGAATCGCCCCACCACCGCCCCGGTTTTAAGAGCAGCAAAATCTATCCTCTCTGCAAGTGTGAAGTTGCTATTGAGAATAAAGATGGTATAAGACTCCTGACAATGCAGATAGATAATATGAGGCAAGAAAGTGGTTTTTTGGAGTATAGTGAACATGGAAGGTACTGCTGGGAATTGAAGAATCGCCAGGTGGTGGGGCGATTCTGAGAATCACCCCACCACTGCCCCATCACCACCACTGGTGGCAGGGCAATTCTCAGAATTGCTCCACCACCCGGGGATTCTTCAATTCCCAGCAGTACCTTCCATGTTCACTATACTCCAAAAAACCACTTTCTTGCCTCATATTATCTATCTGCATTTTCAGGAGTCTTATACCCTCTTTATTCTCAATAACAACTTCACACTTGCAGAGAGGACAGATTTTTCTACTCTTAAACCACTTAGTTGCACAGTCACCATGGAATATATGAGAGCATGGCAATTGGAGGACTGTCTCCCCATGTTTATAACCCTCCAAACACACTATACACCTCTCTCCACCTGCTTCGTCAGCTTGTTTCTTGAATTCAATGGGCTGCAGTGCAACAAGTGTTTGTGGAGGCAGCCCGATTGTCACAAATCTAGTCCTTTCTTGTAGTTCCAGGAGCTCCTCATAACTCATGAATTCATCATCACTGGAATCGCTCATGAAAAATCATCATCACTGGAATCACTCATGAATTCACCATCTGATGATACTTCTAGTGTCATAATTTGGCCTTGATCTGGGGTGTCGGGGATTTGCTCATCCATTTCTCTGACGAGCTCGTCATGCCCCATGTCATCTCGTAATTATTCAACTATCATATTAATCACCTCTTGAATGGGGCGTCTTGGCTAAATCATCTGTATCTCAAACTTAGAGCTATGTAGTACATCTTGTAATACTTCAGACGTCATAAAATGGCCTTCTGCACTATGGTGCCGTGGGTGTTGATCCATCCCTCCCTGATTCTCTTCTGGGTGAATTATATTTTACAATTCAGATGTGGAAATCACCACCAAATTGATTTTGATGGAGATCGATCCCCGGGTTATTATAAAATCTTGTTTTTCAAGCAATGCTCGAGGAGGATTCGACGCTTTCATTTTTTTATAGGTAAAGCATGGCGTTAGGCGGACCGACCTATCCTGGCACGAAATATTAATTTGTGGTATGATTGTTAAAATGTTAGTTAGTGAATTTGACAATCTTTGAGCGTAAGTGCGACCATCCAGCATAGCTTAAAAGATCTAGAATTCTCACTTCTAGCGAGTAATTTGGGTTTAATGGTGAAAAGTAGGAGTCAATTATTAAGGGTAAATTTTTACTAGAACACTATTTTTTTTGGACGTTAGCGTTTATATTAATGGTATTTTTGTCTAATCCATGTAGTTTGGGTAGAATTTTAGTTTTCTCATCGAGATTCAATTTCTACAGATGACATGTTAACATATAGTGATAAAGCTAGAAGGGTGAAACTTTGTGAAACTTTTGGAATAAAGTGACATGTTGACATATACTGATAAATTAGAAGGGTGAAACTTTTGGAATAGAGATTCACTAAAATGTGCAAGGTGTTAGACATTGTCTTGGGTTATAGTGGCAATTCTTATGAGTTACCTATTCTTATGGTTTAAAAAAACAAAAATAAAAAATATTTGACCTTTTACCAATTCTCATGGTAAAAGGAAAATCCAATGAGTTACCAATTCACATGGTTTAAAAAAATAATAATCTTAGGCATGGCCTACCTCACTCTAATGAGCTACCAATTCCCATGGTTAAAAGGAAAATCCATTGAGTTACAAATTCTCATGGTTTAAAACGAAATAATGAGTTACCAATTCCTACATTAAAAGAAAAAATCTAAGGAATTACCAATTCTCATAGTTAAAAAAAAATACAATGCATGTTTTCAAAATATTATATGCCCTACCATTCATTCGCTACAAGGAATATCTTTATCCCAACACGTCATCCATCACTCCAATGAGTTACCCATTCCTATGGTTTAGGCAAAAGAAAAAAACCAATATCTCCTCTTTAATTAGTCACCTTCATTGTCCATCCTTGTGTACTTGCAAAATTTTGGGTGAGTTATGTCTCACATAATGTTCAAGGAGTATCTATATGACAACATCTCATCAAATTGTTTCTTTTACAACTAATTGGTTCAACTTTGGATTATTATCGAGTTATGTGATGTGGCAATTCAGTGATTTTCATATTGTACAACTGTACATCAATTGGCACATTTTTCATTTGATTTCATGGCATACATTTTGCTAACAATGTTGACAAAATCCAATCCATTTAATGTTGACAAAATAATATCTATTTAATGAAGTAACTGAGTTTCTTTAGAACAAATGAAACTTGAGGTGTAACTGAGTTGCTTTAGAACAAATGAAACTTGCTTTTGGGATTCCTTGTGAACTTTTTGTGAACATATTTTATGGAGAGGGTGATCAACTTAGAGAGGGTCATTAGAGGAGATTCACTATAATCTGACTCCAGTTCCTCTTTTTGGTGAAATCATGGCCTCCTATGAAGTTGTCATGCTCAAAATTCAAATAAGGATAATCAGGAAAACATGCTTGATGTGATATGATAAATTTGTCCATTTATGTTTAGGTGAAATAACCATGGCATGTAATGGTTGAAAACATGTTGAATGTATACTTACGAAAGAAAAATGATATTCTACCAAAAACATTAATGTATTTTTTTTCCTCATAAACAACTTTGTTTGGCACATAAAAATTTGGTTTTACTAGCATTTTTTAAAAAGTTTGAAAATTGACCCTAAAAAAAAATCATCGTTCCAGTATCATCACTTTTTCGTTTTGAAGCTATATTTTGCACAAAAATTTTGTAGTAAAGCTTGTAATCACTGCCATTTTTAAAACATGTTCAAAATTGACCCCTAAAAAATAAAATCATCGTTCTAGTATACACACTTTTCGTTTTTAGCACTGTTTTTGATGTTTTTTCGGGGTTTTTTGGCCAGAGTTCCCGTTTTGAGTTTATAGTTACCATTTCAAAGTTTACATTGTTTTGTGATATAAAATACACTAAAGGTCATAAGTGTGCTGAGAAGAAATTCTTTTACATAGATTGTGAAGAGGAGTAAGAAAAGGAATAAGAAACGTCAAAAGAAGAGGATATATAACAACAGCCAACCCTAGAGAAAGAATAAATGAATCTAACCATATATTGTAATGCATTGGTGGGAATTACCACTCCTAAAACTCTAAAGATAAGAAATATGAAGAACAAAAAGGTAATAGTTTTGATTGATTTGAGTAGTACCCATAATTTGATTCATTTTAAGATAGAAAAGGAATTGAATTGATTCCTACATCCAGCATCAGAGTGTCAAGTGATGGTTGCAAATAGACGAACCATAAAATGCTCTGGAAAGTGCCATAATATCAAGCTATCCATGGGAGAATATGTATTGAATATCTAACTCCTTTTTTTCCAATGGGTAGTGTTGATGTTGTACTAGGAGTCCAATTTCTATAATCTTTGGGTATGATAGCTTTTAATTTTCAAGAACTTTTCTTGAATTTTTTTTTTGGAAGGAAAGGAAGTTGAATTAAGGGGTAATGCAGGGAAACTAGGAAAGGTAATAAGCTCTAACAATATAAAAAATATTCTAAAGAAAGAACAATGGGGTGTAATTTCATAATTATGTTCACTAGAGGTTCTCACATCGAAATCATCTATTTCTTCATATCTCCAAAAAGTCTTGGAAAATCATTCCAAGGTATTTGAGACTCCCAAAAGCCTCTGACCTATACGTGATCATGATCATGATATTCATTTGATTCCAGGAAGTGTTCCTCCAAACATTAGGCCTTATAGATATACCTATGCCCAAAAGAGTGAAATTGAACGTATGGTTTTAGAAATTCTAGAGGTTGGTATAATTCAACCTAGTCGAAGTTCTTTCTCTGCTCCAGTAGTATTAGTGCACAAGAAGGATGGATCATAGTGCATGTGTCCAGATTATAGGGAGCTCAACAAGTTCACTATTAAAGATAAATTTTGGATTCCCATCATTGATGAATTATTAGATGAATTACATGGATAAATTTACTTCACCAAGTTGGATCTTCGTTCAAGATATCATCAAATCAGAGTGAAGACTAAAGACATTCTGAAAATAACATTTAGAACTCATGAGGGTCATTATGATTTTTTGGTCATGCCTTTTGGCCTTACCAATGCACCTTCTACATTTCAATGTTTGATGAATTCCATTTTCAAACCCTTAGAAAACTTGTGTTAGCATTTTTTGATGATATACTATTCTACAAGAAGTCTTGGAAGGATCATGTTCAACATGTTGATAGGGTGCTCAAACTATTGGAGGAGAAAAAATTATATGCAAAAACCTCCAAATGTTTCTTTGGAGTACAGGAGGTGGAACATCTAGGCCATATTGTATCACATTAAGGTGTTAAGGTAGATGCTAGAAAAATTAAAGTCATTAAGGAATGGAAAATCCACACATTGATAAAGCATCTGTGAGGATTTCTCAAGTTGATAGGGTATTATCACAAGTTTGTTAATAATTATGGTAAAATAGAAGCACCTCTAACAACATTATTAGATATATGTGCATTTTCTTGGACTCCAGAAGCAACGAAGGCCTTTGAACATATTAAAAAGGCAATGTTCCAAGCACCGGTCTTAGCTACGCTAGACTTCACAAAAACCTTTACTGTGGAATGTGATGCCTCAAGAAATGGAATTGGTGTTGTTTTAATGCAATAAGGAAGACCCATTGCTTTTGAAAGTCATCCAATCAAAGGAAAGTATTTACAAAAAACTATTTATGAGAAGTAAACGTTGGAAATACTACATGCACTTAAGAAATGGCGACCTTACCTAATGGGAAGACACTTCAAGGTAAAATTGGATCTTGATAGTCTTAAATAACTTTTAGAACAAAGATTATCTTCAGAAGAGAAACAAAATTGGGTCACAAAGACGTTGGGTTATGACTTTAAAATAATTTACAAAAAAGGGAATCAAAATGTTGTTGTAGATGCACTCTCAAGAAAGGATGAGGATGTGAAAGAATTTCTTTGTGCCATTTCTATCATCTAACCAGTTTGGATAAACGAAGCAAGGGATGAATGGAAGAATGACGAAGAAGTGTGGGCAGTCATTTAAAGGTTGCAGCAAAATCCCAATACATCTGATATATTTAGCTGGAAAAATGATTCGTTATTGTACAAATATTGCTTATACCTCTGTAAGAATTCCCAACTCAAACAAAATATTCTTCTGGAATTGCACACCTCTCCCTTAGGAGGGCACTCAAGATTTTTTAAAACTTACCATAGGGTTAAGAAGGAATTTTTTTTGGGAAGGCCTTAAATCTAATATTCAAAAGTTTGTGGCAGAATGTTTGGTTTGCCAACAAAATAAAGTTGAGACAATTAAGACCTTACGTCTGTTGCAACCTTTATCCATTCCAAGTCAACATTGGGAGGAGGTTTCAATGAATTTTATCACAGGTTCACCCAAGTCTAAAGGAAAGAGTGTCATAATGGTGGTATTTGATAGACTTACCAAGTATGCACACTTTTGTGCATTATCTCATCCATTTAAAGCCAGTATAGTTGCTACTGCATTTACGGAAACAATTCAAAAGCTACATGGAAACCAGAAGATTATTGTAAGCAACAAAGATCCCATTTTCACTCGAAATTTTTGGACCGAATTATTTTCTTGCCTGGGTACTCAATTATCTCATAGCTCATCATATCATCCTCAATCTAATGGGAAAATTGAGATAATGAACAAATATTTGGAAGGATATCTTTGTTTCTTTGTATCCGATTGTATGGGTCTATCATCCCTTATACTAGCCTCCTAAGCAAGTCTCAGACCTTAGCTCTTCATGTCAAGATTTGCAAATGAGAGAAAGACATTGAAAATCAATATTACTCTGGTTCTGCACTTTCTCTCACTTTTGCCTGCAGGCCCGCACCCTTTGTTCATATTACCTACGTATCTACATGCTCTGTCTATAAAGGGGTGGGTGCGTACCCCTGTAAAAGTCAAAAAGGCACAAGTTTATCCTAAAAAACTCACTTTTGGGTTGATTCTAGATGTTTCTAGAAGGTTTTTTGACGTGGATTGTTCGCTCCAAGGTGGTTCATGCATCCGAAAAGAGAAGGAGTTAATCCCTTGATAGGAGGAGCTATCCCTTTGAAGGAGGGATTTATCTCTTTGAAGGAGGACCTAGTATCTTCCCTCCATTGCACTATAAATTAAGGCATTGGGTCAGTTGTTGGGGAGGTTAGAAGCTAAACATTTTTGAGGGTAAATGCTGATGGAATTGGGACTTCCTAGTTAAATTTTAGAGGAGAGATCACATACCTTTTGGTTTCATTGGGAAGTGAGTGAAACTTGTCAAAGTAGAGGAGACTTCTTGTCGGACCCTGGGAGGAGCTTGTACAACATCAAGGCACAGGTTGTAAAGTTCTTCTTTCATTTGAATTAATACAATCAGATTCATTTTTCTCAACAAATTGTCTTATGTGGTTTGTTTCATAATCTCCTTGATCATTATGATGAATATGCTTTATGATATTGGCTTTTCAGGTGTTATTTAATTTGTTTGCTTGTTTGTGTTTGCAGAATTACACTTCAAGGAAGCTCATTTGGAGCGAGGGAGCGAGGCTTCCACAAACTTGCATTGGACCTAAGGTAGGCCTAGAACACTTGTTTGCCTTTGTCTTTAATTGCATATTTAGAGAAAGATAGTTTTTGATTGGTTTGCTTGTCACTAGATATCTTTAGATACTAGGAAGGTCGATCTTGTCTGCAACCTCGACTCATTCCGTGTGACAAAATGGCGACTCCACTGGGGACTTGATTTTTTTCCTTGTTTTTACTTTGACTTGAGAAACTTGTCTTTTTGTTTTTGTTTTTGGCTTGTTGTGTGTGGAATTGGGTGGATTTAGTGGATCTAGGTTTGTTTTTTCTTTTCATAACTTTAGGAGAAGTCTGCATCATATGCTTGTATCACAGTGTGTACTTCTACGCATGTTTACTTTTCACACAGAGCGTGCACGCACCTGTGTAAACTCTGAGCCTACGACCCTGCTAAAATTTTGAAAAACTTAAATTTTACTCTTTCAATTAGTTTTATTTTGGTTTAGATGTTGTTATCCTCTGCCCAAACTTGCATGTGACTTGTTAAAAGCTTTCCTTGGTTTAATTCCATTAGTGTTAGGGTTTTAGGTGAAATTCCTAGAAGTTTTGGTTGCCGGTCTTGATTTTCATTTTGGTCATGTAGTAGCTCAGAGCTTAGAAGCATAGAAGCCTCAGATCACCTTGGTTTTACTGGCCTTCTTATGAGTCTGACCATTTGCAAAATCTACCTTTGTTGAGGAATCCATCTTGTGTTTTCTCTTTGCAAAACTTCAAAAAGCTTGTGTTAAAAGTTTGGATTTCATTTTTACAAAAGAACAAAAATCACTTGTTTTTGACTGATTTGTGATTCTGGACAAGTAAGTCCTTGGTTTGCTTATCGCCAAGTAAAACATCCTTAAAAATACAAAAAATATTGTAAGCTTTTACTTCAAGTAGTTTTTTATAGTTTGTAGATCTTAAGATTTGCTTTATTTATAGTTTTCTCAAGCTTTGCTTTAGTTATACTTTTGAGTGTTTTTTATAAAAAATACAAAAATCTCTTTTGAAAAAGTTTGTTTTGGTAGCATTTGAGCGTTTGAATGAAAATGGAAATTCTTGTGCAAATAACTAGTTGTCTCGTTTTGAGTGCATTGGAACAAAAACTCTTCTTTCAATTTGTTTGTTAAGAAAGATTTGTGTTTACACGCATTTGCATTCTCAAACTCTTTCGTAGCTAGAAGTTCATTGAAGAGCAAAGATTGTTTAATCATCTTAAGTGCATATTTTTAGTGATTTTGAGTCGAGTCTTCACACCACGAGTTTCATCTCCGCACCTCTTGACTTAATCAGAAACCAATAAAAATAATGCTTAAAGTAAAATTAATCTAGAAATCTTTTATTTCTAGGGCTCTATTACACCAACATAGCTTATGCTAGTGTCTTGGAGTCGGGAGTACTTAACTCTCCAAGACAATAAAACAAACAAGTAGCTATATCTTGCGATAGGAGAGAAATCCAATTGTTGCATCTATGCTTTGGGAAAGCTCCTCTTAAAGGAGAAGCACGAGATCGTGTTCGAACCAGTGGGGTAATCAATCCTTCCTCATTGGGAACGACACTAGATATTCACGTATTAAAAATGGTAAACCTCGGATTAACCATTGTCGAGGAGCCTGGGGTCACTTATTGGTAAACCTTGGATTATGTCAAGGAGCCTTCAAGGGGATTGAGCTTGCTACTCTACCCTTGTGTGCGTATCGGATCGTAGACTGTACCCCCAGGTATATTTGTTTCCGTTGGTAACCATAGTGACCATATTCTATAGTATTATTTCCTAAGGTGACGGTGGAGGAAAGATCCCACTGTACCTGGAGCAGACGTCGGCTAGACTCATTTGGATTTTCTGGGGGTTCTCTTCACTCGAGACGGTTTAGTGGAGGAACTTGTGCCAGTCTATTCATTAAGCAGGTTGTCGGGGTAACTGTTCCAACGCCATTTCTGTACTGAATTCTGCGACGTTGGATTTCATCACCAACTAGTGTTTTCGGTCCGGAAAGTTACTGTTTGTGTGTGGTTTGACTCCTAGATTTGATAGCGCGTGTTATTTTGTTTGTTTTTACTTTTAGAGACCATAGGTGTGAATTGTGAATTTTAATTGTTAGGTGTGAATTGTGAATTGTTAATTTTAGTTTTAAATTGTTAATAAAATTCACTGAAGTTGGATATAATGGCAAATGTTCCGGAATTTATCAACCTAGGAACCCCTCCTAATGAGAATCCTAGTACTTTTCCTTATTTTGGAAATGTTGGTCCTCCTTATATGGCTACTTTGTCATTACCTGGATTTACAATAGGTTTACCGATATGGTTATTTTCAACTTCGTTGGCCCCAAATGCTTCAATTGTTCCACCTCAACCGATTGCTTCACCTCAACAGAGTTCACCATCTCAACATCACCAACCTTCTGTTGACCCTTTACCTTCTTCGCTAATTTTTCTTCCTCCATTTCTTCCTCTTCGCTTGGTAAAAGCCTCGATGCTAGTAACCAGGCTAAGAAGAAGAAGAAAGGGAAGAAGAAGAAGAAGAAGAAGAAGCAAAATAAGAAACAAGTCAACCAACCAACCACAACTGTAAGTGTTAGTTGTGTTGAGGAAAACTCCGACATGCATCGTAAACCAAAATACCCTTGCAGGCTTTGTAAGGGTGACCACTTCCTTATAAATTGTCCTGGTATTCCAAAGGTCTTGGAAGTATGGTCAAAAAAATCTCATCAACTTTCCATTGATCCATCAACCAGTGATAGTCAGGTTCCTGGGAAAAAGGGTAAAGTTAGGTTTCCTTGTAAGTTATGCAAAGGGAGTCATCAAACTCACATTTGCCCTCACATGGATGAAGGCTCAAAATTGTTGGAAAACCTTACTGTTCCACAACAAGAATTTCCAACTAGTTACCATAAACTTTCTCCCAACCTACCGTCAACTGACAGAGTGATTGATCTAATTTCAAGTACAGTCGATCCCACTCTTCCATTGGAGAGTGAAATTCATATCACTCAGGTTGATGATCCATTAGTTGATCAAGTGGTCAATTCAATTTCACATTCAGTCGATCGCACTCTCCCTTTAGAGAGTGAACTTCATACCGCTCAGGTTCTTCTTGTTACATCAGATTCTTCTACACCGGGGGGCATTTCACCTGTTTCTACAGAACCCCCTCCAAGTACTGAGGTCTTTTCCTTTGATTGGAACATACTGCTAGGACCTCGTCTTCCTTCCTCTACCCCTTTCCAAATCATTGTCAAAGCTGGTGGTAAGGACATACACCATACACAGGTAGATGAAGGGGATCCTTCCTAACTTTTCTATTACCTTGGAAGGTAAAACTATATATATTGATCTTATGATAGTTCGAGGTCCCTTGGATTTCAATTTACTCCTTGGGCGCGACTATGTTTATGCAATGAAAGCTGTCGTATCGACACTCTTTCGTGTGATGTCTTTCCCTCACATTGGAAATATTGTGACTGTAGACCAGCTTTCGTTCCCTAGTCTTGTTTCAACTACCAATAATATGACACCCCTTAATGTTCCTGATTCTAAAGTGGTATCTACCTCGCCACGGGTTAAATTATGTCCCATGTTTTCAGTTACCGATGTAAGTGAGCCTCTCCCTGTTTGCTCATCTTCCTTTGATTTAGATCCGGTAATTGACATGGAAAACTCTATGGGATTATTTGAACGCGATGTTCTTATCCCTTTTGAGTCCCTTGACATGTGTTCCTTCCAGAGAACTATTCTTCCTTCTGATGAAGACCTCTTGGAAGCCATGATCAAGGTGTGTCCATTGACATGTCTTTCTTCCAGTTGGAAGCCAGAATTAGGTATGAGGACAATTCTTTTCCTGTGTTAACCTCGTTAAAAAATGAATCAGTTAGTCAGAGGAAAGTTCCTATTACTCTGTCAACCTCGTTAAAAAATGAATTAGGTATGAGGATAGTTCTTTTCTTGTGTCAACCTCATTAAAAAATGAAACAACTCCCTTTTCGAGTTGAGTCTTGAAAGTAAACCTTCATTTCATCCACCTGGTTGAATGCAATGAAGCTTGGGGGGCATGTAACTCACTTTGCATCGTTATGCTGGGGGCATGCAAACTTTTGGAGCATAGTTCCTTGTCTTGTGTCAAGCTCGTTAAAAAAATGAAACAAGGATTTTGGAGCATAGTTCCTTGTCTTGTGTCAAGCTCATTAAAAAATGAAACAAGGATTTTTGAGCATAGTTCCTTGTCTTGTTTCAAGCTCGTTAAAAAATGAAACAAGGAGTCTTGAGCACAGTTCCTTATCTTGTGTCAAGCTCGTTAAAAAATGAAATAAGGAGTCTTGAGCATAGTTCCTTGTCTTGTGTCAAGCTCGTTAAAAAATGAAACAAGGGTAGGTTATGTAGGTAGATTGCAAAGAGTAAATTCGAGAAAAGTTCTTGTTACTGAGTCCACCTCGTTAAAAAGTGAATCAGGTTCAAGGAAAGTTCCTGTTACTGAGTCAACCTCGTTAAAAAATGAATCAGGTATGAGCATAGTTCCTTGTCTTGTGTCAAGCTCGTTAAAAAATGAAACAAGGGTAGGTTATGTAGGTAGATTGTAATGAATCAGGTTCGAGGAAAGTTCCTGTTACTGAGTCAACCTCGTTAAAAAATGAATTAGGTATGAGGACAGTTCTTTTCCTGTGTCAACCTCACTAAAAAATGAATTAGTAGGTTATATAGGTAGATTGTAGAGAGTAGAAATTAGGTCACGAGGATAGTTTCTTCTTGTCTCAACCTCATTTAAAAAATGAATCAAGGATTTTTGAGCATAGTTCATTGTCTTGTGTCAAGCTTGTTAAAAAATGAAACAAGGATTTTGGAACATAGTTCCTTGTCTTGAGTCAAGCTCGTTAAAATATGAATCAAGGTTTTTAGAGCATAGTTCCTTGTCCTGTGTCAAGCTCGTTTAACAAATGCTACAAGGGTTTTGAGGATAGTTATTTTCCTGTGTCAACATCATTAAAAAATGAAACAACTCCCTTTTCAAATCGAATCCTTTCACGATCTTGAAAGTAAACCTTCATTTCATCCACCTGGTTGAATACAATGAAGCTTGGGGGCATGTACCTCGCTTTGCATCGTTATGCTGGGGGCATGCGAACTTATAACAAGCATAGTTTTTCGTTTCAAGCTTGTATAAACATGAAATTGAATCCAAGCAAAGTTCTCTTTGGTTCAAGCTTGTGTAAAAATGAACCCATACCCATTTTACATCTCGTGATTGCCGTCTTTATCTGCTAAATTCTGCTAGATGAGCCTTGGTTGTTTTCATTCCATCGCCACCATCTCTTTGGCTGATTATATGCTTTCACTTGCTTGTTTTCCTTTCCTGAGGGACCACAGTTATGAGTGGTTTCATTAGCCAGCCTCTTGACCATTACATGTTTTGAGCAGTTCCACCATTGCTAAAACCAGTTGCTACCCTTTATACCACTCATTCCTCTAGGACGAGTCCTCTTTAAGCAATTTTTTGACTCGTAAAATATGAAAAGATTGTCGAGTTTTTCTTTTTAAACTCGTTAAATAGGAATTAAAAGACAGTCCACTTATAGCTCTTTTCTGACTGTATAAACATGAAAAGTTTGCCGGACTTTTGTCGTTTCGAGTTCGATATTGGTAATAAAATGACGTGTTTTCGATTGCTTTTTTACTTTTTCAGATTGAAGGCACTAATTATGAAAAGTACTCCTTGATCGTAATGGTCAAGCGGTTCTCTCAAGCATTGTTTTATACTTTTTCGGTCTTGGGAGACACAAATTTGCGGAAAAAGGACAGCCATGGAGTTTTCTTAAGTTTTTCTTTTGACTCCCTAAAATTGAAAAATACCAAGTTTCTCCTTTACTAGACTCGTTAAAATTTAACAGTAAAGGACCTGTTCAATTTCAAATAGGATTGAACCAATCCTTCTTAGGGTTCGAATTTAAACTAAGTTGGACTCATCCAAAGGATGAGCTTATAACCAAGCAAATGTTATCCTCCTCAAGCTTGTCAAAAATAAAGAGTTACTTGCCAGAAATGGTGGGGGAAAGGTGTTATACGGGAATAGTGTCCACACGGATGCTGCTATTCCCACTAAGATGTGTAGCTATCTTAGAAACAAACAATCAAAGTCTACTGTCAATTCCTTTTATGAAAATAGATGAGAGGAGAACTAAGAGGGCCAACCTGAGTCTTGCGCTCAATTCCCTCTCCTTCTTGATAGAGTTTTGCTGCCTGCTCTTTGTCTGCTCAGCTTCAAAAGGACCTATAGAATCACAGCAACATACTACTATGCAAGAAACAAGGATCTAAATTCACAAATAATGTAGGATCAAATGTACATTAACCATATACAAGCATATATAAACAAGTACACCAGGATATGGAAGGAAACAAGAATAGCTTTATTCAAATAAAAGTAGCAAGAGGGTTACAACCATGAGCATCTCTGACCCAGCATCATCCTCGAGCTAAGAAGCCCTTCTTTCACCTCAAGCAAAGAAAAATCACCCAACACTGTGAATGTACACAAGAATACGGACAACACTTCTCTATAGATTACAAACTTCCAGCCTCTGGATCTCTGTGATGAGGGATCCATATATAGATGATTACAGAGAGGTGAGTCATCTTTTGGGATCTTGATTAGTGTCTTCTCTCTGCTAGTTCCTGCTTCCACTTGGATAATGAAGATCTCTTACTCATCCCTGGTCGAAAATGGAGTGGCAAGTGTCAGAGGGGAAGCTTCTGGAAGATTCCATGATCTTCCACCTCGCATTTTGGTCCCTGCCATTTGTCCATTCCGACCATCGCACCCTATAGACTAGCAAATCAGTATGCATCACATCTTGTACACTGGGAAGGTGATTTGCATCGCACCCCCTGCATTGAGCTTTCAGTATGGTCCAGTTTTGACCATTTATGAGCAGTTTTCAGTGGAGAACTTCTGGGAGATGATGTAATCAGTTGACCTTGTTCCTTTAGGCAGTGAAGCAACACTTTTAGGGACTTAGGAGCCCTCAGTTTATGGACATTTATGATTGGGGTTGAAGTGCCCAAAAATGTCTATAACAGTTTCCCCCTAAAGCATGAGGTCGTTAATCGTTTTTTATGTCGGGTGAAATGCTTTACTATGAGGATCAGAAGTTTTTCCGAGCTTGGAGGTGACCTGTAATAAGATACAATACAATACATTATTTGACAACATTTTTTCATGATCTAGCTGAGGCGGGCATTCCCATGCTCAGCTTTATAAACTCATTTTCATGTACATAGGACAAACGATCATCTGTGTGACAGATCGATGATATGGACACATCATCCTTTGATTTGGATGATCATCTGTTCGGCAATGATGTACACTGGATGTTTTTATATTCTTGAATATATCACAACCCAGATGGATGAAACTAGATCCGGGGTCTTCAAACTCAGCCAATCTTCACTCGGAGTACAAGTCGATCCATGTGAAAAATGTTTTGGAGTCAAACATGGAAAGACATTGCCTAATTACCAGCCAATGATGTAAGCTGTTAACAGGCGTGAGAGGAATCACCAATAATGACAATGACCCTCAAGGTACTACAGTACAATCTACGTGGTGTGAAAAAAGGACTTGGCGTCGAACACCATGCAAAATCTCTTGGTTGAAGGTCATTGATGTAAACCTGTCGCCGAAAGTGAGAAACTTGCCATTGAGGCATGCAAGCTTCAAAGTACGAAAAGGTGTTCCCTAGTCACTTTCTTTGGATAATGAGCTGATGTCGACAAGAAGCAAACCCATTGGTAGGAGGGCCTTAATGAATCCCACATCAACGAGCATGGAGTGAAGCAAATGATTTGGAGGTTTGAAAACAAATTGACGAATATGGCGGTTCAGGATGCGGGTCATGAAGGAATGGAAGCAATGAATTGAATTGGCACGTGGGGTGAGGACTCAGGTGAAGTTGTCTGGAAATTGACTTGTTCTCTTGAACATATCGGCCGACATGATTGACTGGTATTGGTAAGCGTTAACCCTTAGAGATGGACTGGCCATGTGACGGACCAATGGTGAGAAAAACAATGTGAACGGAACAACCAACCCGGCATGGATGCAGAAGGAAAGGTGTCATGTTCAAGAGCGACTTGCTACCAATAAAGTTTCTTCTTGTTTTCTTCCCAATTTTCCCCAGTCATTGCTGACCAGTACCTCTTTATTTTTGTCAAGTTTGAGGAGGATAACATATGCTTGTTCTATAATCCGGCCTTCGAGCGAACCTATTGCTATATTTTAGTGAGCCTAGCGACAGTGAAACTCGTTCTCGTCCTGTTGGATGAGTTTGTCGCTATTTAGTTTAACGAGTTTAACGACAAAGATAACTCGACCTCTTTCAATTTTAGAGAGTTTGAAAGAAACAGAAAGAAGACTCCGAAGATTCTTTTTCGTTGTATAATCACTTAAGTCTGAAAAAGCGTAAAATAATACAAAAGGGATGAATTTTCGATAGTTTTAACAAGCCGAACAAGACAAGTGCTCGATCTTTTTGTATAATAATCCCTCAGGTCCAAAAAGATTAAAATCTAGAGGAGGGTTAACACTTCCGATGCCTTTTAACGAGCCGGAGAGGCCAATCGCTTGGCAATCTTTTCATATTTTACGAGTCAGGTGAAAAGAGTTTAAAGAAGACTTGTTTTCAAGGAACGAGTGATGGTTTCGAGTAGCAGCTGATTCCAGGTAAGGTTTGGAATTTTCCAATCACAACAGAGTTGCAAGGATGGCTAGCAGAATCACTCTTCGCAGATGTTCCTCGAAGGGGTAAACAATCATGTGGGGGTGAATGATTGGCCAAAAACAGAGTGGAGGTGATGGCGAGAACACGACCAAGGCTCAAAAGCTGGCGATAAGGCATTCACAATGGTTATTTACCCGTTCATTTTTTAATGAGCTTAAACTCTGGGAGAAACACTTGCTCATGACTTATGTTTATTTTCTAACGAGCATGAACTATGCGCTAAAACTGCTCATGGAGAGTTTATTTTTTAATGAGATTGAACTCTGCGACAACATTGCTCGCCATGATGGTCATTGATTTTTCGATTTACCCTTAACATTTTGTTCTTTCAAAGATAGTACTACCTGTTCATCTGCTTCATCAAACCGATTAGAAATATATGCATGATAAATGAGTCAAAACACTAATATTTTACTTGACATAGTAAATTAAAAGTGACTTTTTACCTCTCATTTTACCATTTCATTTGAATTTGGTTTGTTGGAGCTCTGGAGGTGCTTTTCCCCCCTGATTTTCACCAGCCGATTTCAGGAGATTCTGTGGACGATTCTCGATGTCGTTCGGACCAGGTAGAAGCTAAAATTGTGCTCTTTCATTTCAAGCCTTTCATTTTGGATTTTGAGCTCATTTCCCTGTTCTACTGAGCCCCTGGGGTTTGAAGAACTCGCCCTAGGATCATCGCACCCTTCCTTAGTCGAAAGGTGCGATGCATACTGATGTCTCCACTGACTAGTTAGTATGCATTGCTCCTAGAACACTTGTTAGGGTGCGATGGGTGCAGGGAGGAAAATTTTTGCATGGTTTCCTCATGCAATTCTTGCCTTTTTTCACCAAATGAAGATCCTCATTCTTCCCTTGTTTGTTTTTTAAGAGATTCATCGGAGGAAAATGGTTGTCACATGGCGAGAACACGAGCATGAAGAAGAGGACGCTGTTGCTTTACATGATCCGGGCACAGTAGCTGCATTACGGAACTGTGGCTTGCTGAAGTTTTTCTGTATCTCAAGCATGAGGCAACAAATTAGTTTGTTGCAGTATTTCATCAATGCTTGGGATCCTATCAACTAGGTATTCCAGATTAGGGGCAAATCGATCCCCTTGATAGTGGTGGACATCTATTTTCTGACCGGCTTGTCGAGGCACGACGCCCCTCTCTCTTTATCAGGCTCCGCCTGTGGGGGTGAGTCTGTAAGGGAGTACATTCACCAGCATTGCAGAGAGGGATCTCAGCCGAGTGCGAACGACAAGATTAACATTCGAGACGTCACTGACCGGTCCTTGCGGACCATCCTGTTTACTTTTGCTAGACTGGCTGGTAGTTCTGCTCTCCTTATAGCCAACAGATCTTATATGCAGTATGCTCTGGAATGCCTTGAACCAAAGGTGTTCAATTGGTGTGATGCAGTACTTTCTATGATGAAGGAACAATTGACCAAGGTGAAGAGTGGCAGATCTAAGAACTTTGGTTATGGTTCTATTTTTACTGCTTTTGCCTTGGAGCGAATCCCACTGATGCAGCCACAGTATATATCACTTGGCTTACCTCCACCGACAGAACCACGGATGCAGAGATGAGTTGATCTCATGTCTCGGCATGCTGGCCAGCCCCAGATTTCATTCTCTGAGACCTTCTTTGAGTGGTTCGACCGTCAGGAGATGGTCTATGCCAGGTTCCCATATGCTGGTACGGACTTTCGAGGTGATCTGGATTTGGTGCTGCCGGCTGGAGAGCAGTGGGGAGTCATGGGTAATTTTCTTCTGACCATATCTCTGTTCATTGTTGTTTATAATGTTCTTATATTCTTCTGATCAAGACTAATCAAAACTTATGTGCTCATGCAGATGTTGGCCCAGTTCCACCAACAGCCTGCCGTAGAGACCCGGCGGCCGCTCCAACAGGAGAAGCGGTTGGGAAGGCTATCCTTCGCGACCTTGATGTGGCTGAGACTCTTTCGGCACTACAGGACCAGGTTGAGGGTCTTACCCTTGGCATCCCAGATGTGAGGATTGATGAGCTGCCTTTGCAGTTGCAGCGACATACCACTGGAGTGCCGAGTCGATGGACTAGGCTCTTACGCATGATTGCATAGGTGGTGACCTGTTATCATCAGCACCATTAGGCTAGGGTGCCCCCTAGCATTTTTGAGTTTTGGGTCATTTGACCAATTTTGTCTTGGTTACAGAACATTATGTATAGACCACAAACAGTTTATGGAATATATTTTTGATTTTCGAAGCTTTATTTTGGTTCAGTTACATGATCCTACTGCATATATTGATGTGATGCTTCTTTTTATAAATGTCGCAAATGTCTATCTAACACATAATTTTCCAATGAGTCTGTTAATGTGTTTAAACTTCTGGAAATATGCTGATATTGGATGAAATCAAACTGTCTTTCCAAAATTTTGACCCTTAGGAACATGCGATAGATAGCTGGATTTCGTACAACATAGATGCCGGTGAGTTGTAGAACGATGAGCTGTGAGTCTAGCCTAACGACAAGTCGGCATATACCATGTGCGATGGCATCAGAAAGGAGTTCTATTAATGCACTGTACTCAGCTATATTGTTCGTAGACCGATCAATACATACTCCTTTGAAACTTACTAACTCGTCGCTGGGATTGAAAATGGCCCATGCTGCAGAAGAAAGATTCCGCAAGCTATGACTTGCTCTATCAGCATATCCAGCAAATGATTCCAGTAGGTTCGACATCTGCAACGAATGCAAAAAGTGGATTACTTAACCAAATTAAATGCTCTTGGAGAAAACAAAAATGTAACAAAATCACGAGGACTACTATGCGCGATCAAGCATAATAGTGTTTGAGGTACAACCCGTTGCGAGGTTGCGCCAGTGGAATCCCATCATAGTCCATCAACTTGTAGGCTCCTTTTGCTAATACTCATTTAATAATACAGGGACCCATCCATAACGATTTGAATTTTCTTGCTCCCAATTTATCGGATTCCTGGTCATAAAGCAATACCAGGTCACCCTCTGAGAAGACACGAGGTTTGACATTCTTGTCGAACTGTGCCTTGACTCGTTTCTTATGAGCCTCGTTAGCTGAAGCTGCATCATGACGAGTTTCATCCAAATGGATTAATTCCAAGAAATGAGCCTCTTCTTTTGAGGTTCCGGGGAGAAGATCGACTGCGAGTTTGAGGGATGAGATTTCACATTGGATCGGTAAGATTGCTTCGAAACCGTACACCAATTGAAAAGGTGTGAATCCGGTTGCATTTCTTACTGATGTCCGGTATGCCCACAAGGCCGAGTACAGGATTAGGTGCTAATCCTGTTTGTGGGCTCCAATCATCCTTTGTAGCATGCGCTTTAGGACTTTTTTGATTGCTTCAACTTGTCCGTTAGCTTGCGGATAGTACGGAGTAGAGCTGTCATGGGACAGTCCTAATTTGGCAGCCAACTCAACCATCATGTGATTGTGAAAATGCGATCCATGATCTGTGACTATGGCCTATGGAACGCCGAATCTGGAGACTACGTGATTTAAAAAGAAAAGGGCAGCCGTTTTGCCGTTGTTGTTTAATGTAGGCATCACCTCGGCCCATCTGGTAAAATAGTCCACCGTGACTATTATGTACCCATGCCCCCCGGTTGAGGTGGGGTTACATGTCATGAAATCCATGCCCCATTTGGTGAATGGCCCAATAGCTACTACTGGCTGCAGCGGTGTGGGTGGTCTTCTGGTTTTGCTATCGAAAATTTGGCAAGCATGACAACTTCTAACTGTGGTTATGCAATCTTTGAACATTGTTGGCCAGAAGTATCCTGCTCGCAAATTTTATTGCGTCGTAGCATAACCAAATTGATGCCCCCCACATGCGCCTGAATGGTAGTCATTCAGGACTTTTTCGGCCTCCTCAAGGGTGAGGCACCTCCACAGAATGGTATTGATACCACGACGGTAAAGGGTATCACCGATGATCACGTAGTCCTTTGCTTGGTATTGAATACGTCATTTTTCGGAGCGTAGGTATTAGACTTGTATGTTTGCATCTGGAGATAAATGATTATGTCTCCGTACCACAAATTGCTTGAAGATATCAGAAACAAATTTTCATCCACGATTGCTTCTTTGGATGTTGCATTATTGGACGACGATGGGAGATCGCATAGTAACTCCGCGAATACCAGGGCTTTCTTTGATTTGGATCTTTTAAATTCCAAATCAAACTCTTGGAGAATCGCTATCCATTTCGAATACTTGCCCCCCAGAAACTGTCGTGACAATATATAAGTCATGGGGTTGCAATCTGACAAAATGATAGTTTTCCTAAAGAGGACGTAGTGTCAAAATCTCTGTATTGCTTAAACAGCTGCGAGGGCTAGATTTTCAACGTAGGAGTATTTCATTTCCGTATCATTTAAGTTTTGGCTTAAATAATATATAGGATGTTCAATTCCATTGTCTTCTTGAACTAAGACCATTTCTATGGTCGTATCCACTACAGCCAGATACAGGTTAAAGTCTTTTTGATAATCAGGAGCATACATTAATGATGCTTGTATTAGAGATTTCTTCAAAGCATCAAAGGAGGCTTGCACGACCTAGTCCCAAATGAAGGGTACATCCTTTTTCAACAAATGGGTATAACCTTTAGCTAGTTCAACGTAATTTGGAATGAACCTCCTGAGGAAATTTTCTTTCCCTTGAAATTTTTGAATCTGAAGCAGACTTGAAGGTGGAGACAAATCGATGATTGCCTGAACCTTACAAGGGTCAAGACGAATCCCATCCTTTGAGACAATGAAGCCAAGTAAACGACCAGAACTGACACAAAACACACATTTGTGCGGATTGAGTCTTATCTTGTAGTGTCGGCAATGTAGAAATATTGCTCTCAAATGGCGCAGAGGATCGGTCTGCTTTCGCGAATGAGCTGGGAGATCGTCGAGATAAGGTTGAAAGATGTTTTTGATGTCATGGAAAGCATAGTTCATTGCTCTATGAAAAGTAGCCCCTGCGTTCTTCAAACCAAAGGGTAGCTTGCGATATGCGAATGTGCCCCACGGACAAATGAATGCAGTCTTTGACTGGTCCTGTGGGCGGATATTTATTTGATTATACCCAGAAAATCCATCCATGAATGAAAAGATTTCGTAGCCGATGCATTCATCAATAATCTGGTCGATAAAGGATGTAGGGTAGTTGTCTTTTGGACAAGCTTGATTTACATCCCTGTAAACAACGCACACTCTAATTGTTCCTTGTTATTTCATAACAGGAACGATATTCGATACCCAATCGGTTAGAGGAACGGGGTAAATGAAACCAACATGGAGGAGTTTTTCGACCTCAACCTTGATGGTAATGGCTTTCTTGGGGTGCACCTGCCTTAGCCATTGTCGTACTGGTTTGACATCTGGATACATCTTAATCTCGTGTTCAACTATGCTCGAGTCGATACCTGGCATTTCATCGTACGACCAAGCAAAGACATCTCTAAACTCGCGAAAGAGAGTGCTATATATTTCCAGTTCGGAAGAAGAACAAGATTTTCCAACACGAATGTTCTCTACAACATCTGTTTATGGCAATAATCTCTTTGATATTGGATAGGTTTCTTTCGGAATCCACCATGTTTACAGTATTCGTCAGAAAGTCAAATACTGAAGGATGTTGTAGGTTGCCGGAATTATCTTCTTTACAAGTCGGAATATGGGAACGATGGTGGTGATCTTCCCATGGTGCCCCATCGATCATCATTGATTGAATGATTCCGTCATCTGTAAGGTGTACTTGTGACCAAGGATCTGAAGGGGTGCCATATTCTTTAGACCTATCTATCCAAACGCTTGACGAGCGTTGATGCTGGTTTGCCTCCCATGCTAAGAACATTGATTACTATAATATTTCCAGCGGGGTTAGAGGCAAAACCTATGATTGATCCATTTTAACATCATTTTCTGACATCTTTTGAATGGAAGATATCATATTGCAGGTTCCTACATTAGCCACTTCTGCCAAATTGGTAGGAGGCGTTAGGTTAAAGGTTCCCATTAATGTAAGGTCTTTTAGTAGGCCTACTCTGATATTATGAAGCATGCTAGGGCTTCCGTGGATCATTGGAATGCTTCCCGTAACTTGCAAACTGTTGGGGAGAAAAGTTTGTTGGTCGATGATTGTAATTCCTCCTTGGGAAGGAAATGCAATTTTCCTAAAGTAGGTCAACACAACAGCTGCCATGGCATATATCCAGGGTCTTCCTAGTAGGATGTTGTAGTCAAGGTTTCCGTCGATGACTTCAACATTGATTTCTACTATTTTGCCCCCCAGTTCAACTTGCAAGTTACTTAGTATCCCATATGGGGTGTACGTTCGTCCATCAAATGCTTTTAACGTTGTCGACGATCGCGACAAAGAGGGAGACCCCAGAGTTTTCCAGCAACTCCTCGACATGATACATGTGGATGCCCCCTCATCAATAATTATTTTATGAACAATTTTGTTGAGGGCTTTCACTTGAATGAGGAAAGCTAGTTGAGTTGGTAACTGAGGGTCGTATCCTTTATGATTAAAAGATACAAGATTGGAATCTGTTGGGTCAATCCCACCTATTGCTGACAATAAAACCTGTTTTTAGGAGGGGCAATTTTACAGCACTTCAAGAGTCGACATCGCGGACGGCGATTGGGCTAAATCCTCCACTATATTATAATGTTGTGCTACTCGGGTACGAGGATTAAACGTCGATTTGTGTACTACTCCCTTTGGCGGTTTTATTGTTAATTCAGGAATGATAGGTGGCATGACTTCTGTTGAAGTCGTTGTTGAACTACTAGGTTGTTCATTGTCCTTGTCGTTCACCATCTATGGATTCCCGTAATATTTACTCCTAGTCGTTATAAGAGTGTCATTCAGTTGCTTCGAGACTGACAACATTAGCACTTGGGACGGGGAATCATTTTTGTTAGCAACCATATTCGTTCCTAGGTTTGGAAATGGATCAGTCAATACTGCTGAGGTTTTTGAACTTTTGAAAGATTTTCTAACTTCTTCTTTAAATGGACAGTCCCGTGTCCAGTGATCCTGGTCACATATATGACATGGAGTTTTGGGTTTCACATTCCTAGAAGCATTTGCAGAAGGTTTCCTAGGAGATGAGTCTCCCTGGGTTTTCTTCTTTCCTTTTTTTCTTCTTCTTGCCTCCTGGTTGCTTGGTTTCTTTGCCTTTGTCTGTTGACACAACATTTACTTCCGAGGCTAGAAGTTCTTCATTTGCATCTTGACTCGAAACTGTGCGGGCCTTTTTGGATGTGGCCTTTGCGGTTTTAGTGCTTGTCGTGCCTATCACACCATCACCGGCATGAGAGTCCTTGTTTGATTTAGGAGGTGGAGGGACGGAGAATTCTGGTCTAGGAGTGTCAGGGATTTTATCGTAGAGTGTGCCAGACTGAGTATATATCAAGTCTAGATATTGTGCACAAGCAATGACTTGCTCTTCAGTGATGATTCCCCCCTTTGCCACATCTTCCGTAATAGCGGGCAACAGTGACTTAATAAACCATTTAGCCAATAGCTGATCAGGAACATATGTTTTTACCATTTTGTGACAATGCCGCCACACATGAATATGATCGGATATGTGAGTGGTTGTCCTTTGTTTGAAATTGGTAAGCAGCTCAGTTCCTGTTTCGTACCTAATCGGTAATTGAAAATGGGTTAAAAAGGTTGTGGCTAGGGTACTGAAGTTATCAAATGAAGCTCTAGGCAGTTCGATATACCACTTTGTTGCCGAACCAGTTAATGTGCGTTGAAAGAGGCGAAGTCGAATCGAATCATCATTGAGAGTGTTTGACGAACACCATAGATGAAAGTTCATCACATGATTTGATGGGTCTTCGCTCGGATTTCCATTGAATTTAGGAATATCCGACAAAAGTTTATGTGGGATCGCCGGCCACCAAGGGGCGTAGGAAATTGGATCGTTCGTTAGTCGACTTAGATCTGGTAACTCTAGAGTTGCCACGAAGGGCAACTGTTGATTTAGGCTTGGCTGAGCATACCCAGAATAAGACAGAATTGTTTGAGCAGTCGGTCTTTGCATACCAGCATAATGCATTTGATGTTGGTAACTTTGGTAAGGTTGATGGGCATAACCATTATGATATGGTTGATACTGCTACCCATTACTCACAAAGACTTGCTGCTCATATCCTTGGTAAGCTTGCTGAAATTGCGGTTGTTGGTATTGCACCAGCCATGGTTGTGAAGCCATGGACTGTTGTCTAGCACTGACTATTTGACCAAGATTGGGGTTGGGGTTCCCCATTTGAACCTGTGCCATTCCACTAGTGGGTGATTGTGGTTGTGTCGGAGGTACAAGAGATTGTTGTATCGCCACCTGCGAAACTTGAGGTTGGCATACAATTGGTGACGCTTGTACTTGCGATACAGCCACAATAGTCGGCATAGTGGGAATGTTTGTCATAGGTGAACTTTGTTATATTGAGCATACAACTCTTGGTTGTTGAGACAGGACTGGTACCCAAGTGCTAGTTGTGATTCTAGCATAACCCAAATTTTGTTGCAAACTCATGCATGGTTGTCCTTCTGGGGAAGACAATGAAAGGGTATATGACCCTCCATACGACGATAATCCAGTGCTCAAAGGAATAATTTGCCTTTGGGGACCAGTTTTCCCAAATTTACCTTGTGATGGATCAATTTGTCGAGAATCAATGTAAGAGATTCCAGATATAATTCGGGATGAACAAACGGGAATAGTCCATACTGTCAAAATATTCCCAGGATGGACTCCATCCAGTGATTGAAAACGTGTTGGGACAGATGGCACACCGGTAAACATTGTCAGAATAGCAGAAGGGGCTTCTGTTGTTGCTGTGTCAAGTGACACAGTCCTTGATGTTGATAGTTGTTCAGACATGTGAAGTCTATCCAAAAGGTTCCTCAGCGATTCTTCAGGAACTTCCGAGGGTGGGTGAATATTTTCTGATGAAGAAGGATATAGGGCGATCCCAGCTCCAAGTTGCGTTGGAGTGCTAGACGGAGGATCTTCCACAATCTCTTCTATGGCAATCAATCCAGGAGGAAGAGGTAGACCGCCAGGTCCATAAAATATTTCTGGTGCCGAAGAAGATGTAAGTCTTGCAGCAGCAGACAGTTGGGGAGTAACACCTTCTGAATCGGTTGTAGACGGAATCAGTTCAGGAATAGAAGTGTTAACTGTCACACTAGGATCAGTTGTAATGTCCTGTTGCTGTTGCGGAATTTCTTCCGTAGAGGCAGGGATTCCAAAAATGTTCGAAGTAACCGGAGTCTTTGAGGATGTTGGAGTGCTTGCTCCAACCAACCTAGGGGACTTTGATCTAGTTAAACGAGTTTGCTTTGTCCGGAATGGCTTCGCTTCCAGAGTCAAAGATGGTTGACTCATAAGTCTCCACGAACGACGGGGTTTTGATTGACTTTCTTCCACAATTGTAGATTACTTGATCAACTCAAAATAAAAGGGCAAATTTTTTTCTCGAATTAAATGAATTTTAGATGCTTTGACACAACTTGTTTTTCCAATTTTAAAGAGTCGAGAAAAAACAAAAGATGACTCTAGTCGCCTTCAATTTTTATTAAGCTTGAAGTGACAAGCGCTCAGAGGACCTTTTCCATTAAGGAGTCTGAAAAGGAGCAAAATTGACTTCTCTAGAGATCTAGGCAGAGAGGATTACCAAACCAATCGTAAAAATGTAGAATACTTTTTACAGTACGGCAGTCAGTCTTCCCGAATGTTGTGTTCGGTGCATTATGATCGATAGGGTGGCAGACACTGCTTCCTAAGGATGAAGGATGCAGCCTATAGTGGTCTCCCAATATATACGCGATGGTACGCGGAAGCACAAGTCCGTACTGGCACTTATCATCTTAGAGTGGAGGAATCACCGAACCAGCACTGAAAGCAACAGTTACCAGGCTTTACGACGCCGAAATACATCTCTAGCCTAGACCTCTAGATGTTGCGCTAAGTTCCAAAGCGTTGTTATATTCATTGAGATTTATTTTAAGTTGATCTTGCTTAGCATTTTGCCTTTCAGGTTCACCACATGATCTATGTATAATTCCTAAATGTAGTCTAAGATGATAAATAGATGTTTTATCTTCTTTCAGCAATGAAAATCCTAGCTACTAAGGGGAAGAAAGTCAAGCATCTTTTCTTCATAGAGCACAGAGCACACGCTAATATGCATAGTCCTAAATCAAGCCAAGCATTCGATGCAATGCACATGCATGTATTGGTTTTCAGTTCCCTTAATGTGTAAATGACACTAAGAAAACTATGTGCAAAACTGAAATACTTTTAAATTGACTATACTCAACAAAATTCTTTTTCAAAATGAAGTGAAAACAAGAGAGACACTTTGCGATTTTTAAATGGAAATTTCTTTTCGACACTTTAAAACTAGTAAATCAAGTCTTATGCAATGATAACCGTATAATCAACTATCTAAAACAATGTGATTGCTTTGTAAAACTAAAAACGATAGCTACGACACTTTCAGATCTAGAGACGACAATTTGACTATGCTTTTTTTTGCAAAAGAGAACTAAAACAACACACAATACATAAAAAACGTTTATAGTTCTTTGCACTAATGAGGCAGAATAATGCTAGAGAAGAGGGTATTCATAGAAGCACACTGATTACAGACAACAAAAGCTCTTGAATAAGACTGAAAATAGTGAGAAAAATCCACAATCGGAGGGTAAAATCAGTCCTCCGTGACCATCGCACCTGTTACACAGTGAACTTAGTATGCAGTGCAGTTACTCCATTCAGGAAGTGTGATGCAGACAGGTTGCCTTGAAGGTAGGGTGCGATGGTTACAGTGCGAAACTCTAAACGAGACTTCACTCACAGTTTGGAGTTTAGTTCAGGTGTTTAAGCTGAATAAGTACATATCAATGTATGTAAAAACACAGGGTGATTTAAGAGGTTACTAAAGCCACTACTTAGGGCAATTAGATTGCTTGTAAATCTATTGTTTAATTTATAAACAAAAACCCGGAGATTGACTGAAGCAGCATTGATCTACTTTGAATTTGTATGACAAATGGAGTTCAAAGGCTAGCTGGCTTGACTTCAGTCTTCGTCTGTATGTTTATAAAAGAAACAAGGATAGATAGGCTAACAAGTAATCTAGTTGTTCCCCAGTGGAGTCACCATTTTGTTATATGGGAATAGTGTCCACACGGATGCTGCTATTCCCACTAAGATGTATGGCTATCTTAGAAACAAATAATCAAAGTCTACTATTGATTCCTTTTATGAAAATAGATGAGAGGAGGACCAAGAGGGCCAACCTGAATCTTGCGCTCGATTCCCTCTCCCTCTTGATAGAGTTTTGTTCCCTGCTCTTTGTCTGCTCAGCTTCAAAAGGACCTGTAGAATCACAACAACATACTACTATGCAAGAAACAAGGATCTAAATTCACAAATAATGTAGGATCAGATGTACATTAACCATATACAAGCATATATAAACAAGTACACCAGGATATGGAAGGAAACAAGAATAGCTTTATTTAGATAAAAGTAGCAAGAGGATTACAACCATGAGTAGCTCTGACCCAGCATCATCCTCCAGCTAAGAAGCCCTTCTTTCACCTCAAGGAAAGCAAAATCACCCAACACTGTGAATGTACACAAGAATAATGACAAAACTTCTCTATAGATTATAAAATTCCAGCCTCTGGATCTCTGTGAGGAGGGATCCATATATAGATGATTACAGAGAGGTGAGTCATCTTTTGGGATATTTATTAGTGTTTTCTCTCTGATAGTTCATGCTTCCACTTGGAGAACGAAGATCTCTTACTCATCCCTGGTCGAAAATGGAGTGGCAAGTGTCAGAGGGGAAGCTTCTGGAAGATTCCATGATCTTCCACCTTGCATTTTGGTCCCTACCATTTGTCCATTCCCGACCATCGCACCCTACAGAGGAGGAAAACAGTATGCATCGCACCCTGTACATTGGGATGGTGATATGCATCGCACTCCTTGCATGGAGCTTTCAATATGGTCCAATTTTGACCATTTATGAGCAGTTTTAAGTGGAGAACTTCTGGGAGATGATGTAATCAGTTGACCTTGTTCCATTAGGTACTGAAGCAACCCTTTTAGGGACTTAAGAGCCCTCAGTTTATGGACATTTGTGATTGGGGTTGAAGTGCCCAAAAATGTCTATAACATTTGTTGATTTGATTTTAGATCCGATGGTAGTGACTTCACCCGGTCAGCAAAATGATCGGCGATCCTCCACCATTGATCATCACCACTTGATCCGATGACTGACAGTGATTTTAGGTGGACCACTTACATGGTGGTTACCCACCCGAAAAGATATTTTTTCCTCTCTCCTCCACAGCTACGTGTCGAGCAGTTAATGGAATCAGGTGCCCAATCCGAATTACCACTTAATACTTTTTGCTCTCTTGAAATACCATTTCCTGTATAAAGACCACCTTTTCACTAGCTATCTTCCGTGTGCCTTCCCCAAGCGATGACCGTTAGGTCTGTCGATCTATCGATTAGATGGCTCTCACTCCCCTTTAACAGTCCGTTGATGCCATATGAATACTCCAGTCCATGCTAATTAACTCACAGAGAGGCAGGGAAGGTAATAGATTTGCACGAAGGGCTTGGAGAGGGCGATGGCCCTGATCGCTAAACTGGGGAGTAGAGAAACTTTGCATGAGCATAAATTTGCATGAAACACTTGCTTGAAATATAATATTTCCTTATGTTTTTATATCATTTATGAGCATTCCAGTGACTACGTTCGATGGAGTGGTCTGCAGCATGATTCTCGTAATGAAGATTGTAATCTTGCTGCCTTCCTATACTCATGCAAATTTTTGAACTACTAGGTTGTTTCCATTGCATTCTCGTGACTTTCTGCCTTTGTCTGAAGTGGAGTATCCTTTCATGATTTTTGACTAATGATTTATTTTATGTTTCTTTTATCATTGTGCTTTGTTCCTTATTTTTGGGGATCCTCATACTTATGGTCTTTTGCTAATTATTATGGGACTGAGTTGTGATATTCCTCTTGATTTTCATGAATATTCCCTTCAATTTTTTCCACTGCTTGATTTGCATAGTAATCCACTTGTTGATTATGTGTTCTCAAGACATGTCTAAAGATTACCTCGCCAGAGTCTTCAAGGTTCTTCTTGATTCTTCTGATAATTTTGTTCATGAACTCATTAGTTGGGATTTTATTTCTTGCCATTCCCTCTATTATTATGGCTAAGTCTCCCATTATTATAGGATTTTGTATTTCTCTTTTTTTATCATTGTTGATCCCATCAACAGGTTGTATGCTTTAGCCTTATTATTTGAGATTTTTCCAAGTCCCCATTCATATGTGACAATATCCCTCCCATTAGGATCAAGGAATAATTCCCCCTGTCCCTGCCTTTCTCGGATTATGCTTTGAGGCCCCATCAAAGTAGAGGCAGTATCTGTTCTGATTTTTTTTCAAAATTTCTAGTTCCTCTTCACTCATTCTTATTTTCCAAATATTTCTTAAGTTTTCTTTCCTCTGTCCTTTTTGTCCATTGTTATTTATTATGGCTTTGCTGAGCCAAACTCGCTCTTCTTGTTGTAGAATGTTGTGGTTTGTTGGTTCTGTTCCTTTAACGTTGAGAATTTCAGAAGCTAATCCCCACGTTTTTTATAGAGTTTTCCCTATTCTTGGAGTTTGGTTTTTGAAGATGCACTTATTTCTTGTCAACCAAATTT
Organism: Pinus taeda; assembly: GCA_000404065.3. Taxonomy (NCBI): domain Eukaryota; kingdom Viridiplantae; phylum Streptophyta; class Pinopsida; order Pinales; family Pinaceae; genus Pinus; species Pinus taeda. The sequence continues at coordinate 120,951 of APFE030994512.1, forward strand.
GCCAGCATAGTACTACTAGGATGCATTTCCATATTCTTTGAATAGTGACTTTCTTCTTTTTTGTATATGGATAGGCCTTCTCTAGTGTTTGTAGAAAATTTGTCAACGACTTTTCAAAATTTATTCTTATTTCCAAGGGGCTTATAAGCTATTGCCAACATTCTTTGGAAAAAATGCATTCTTGAAATAAATGTTAAAGGTTTTCTTCAGCCTGTTGGCATAATGGACATATTTATGGACCTTGGAAACCTTTTTTTCTAAGTTTTCACTGGTTAATACCTTCCCTTTTAAAAGAGTCCAGATGAACATTTTGATCTTAGGAAAGCTTTTAGATTTCCAGGTTATTTTCCAAGGTTCTCAATCTTGTTGGTTTGGTTGTTCTTGTAGGATTTTGTATCCTGTCTTGATTGTGTAATTCCCACCACTAGGATCCCAGAAGTATCCATATTCTTCTTCATAGTTGATTGGTGTTTCCCCTTTTAAGAGTTTTCTAATTTTGCTCCATTGCCCTTCTAGATATGCAGGTATTGTTGAGAGTTTCCAGTCGTGCCAGTCCTTTTCGTTCCATGGAGAAATTGAGAATAGAGTGTTAATACATTTTCCTTTTATCCACTCTTGGATGCCTTCTATTTCTAGATGAGTCTTCAGTGGTTCTTTTCCCATGATTCTGTCCTCCCATATCGATATTGTTTTTCGATTGCCTGGGGTTTTAGAGATGTAGCTACTCATCAGAGGAATTAATTTTTTTACTAGCTTCCAAGCTTGAGTACATTGTCTTGTTTGGATATTTCCATTGAGCAATGTTTCCCTTGAACCATCCATGTATTTTGAGATGAGAGTTTTTTTCCACCAGCTCTCTTTTCCTGTGATCAATCTCCATACTATCTTCATTCCCAGGGTTGCATCCATGAGTCCAGGTATCCATATAGAAGGTCCTCCTTGTTCATAAGGTAGCACTACTTGCTCCCACCTCACCAGGCTGAATGTTTTATTTTCTTGTTCCCCCCTGCCATAGAAAGCTTCTTAAGATTAACTCCATTTGTTTGTGTGCACTTGTTGGAGCCATGATTATTGCATATTGTTAGATAGGTAGTGCTGCAAGAAGTGCTTTGATTAAAATAACCCTTCCTGCCAAATTTAACCACATCATACCCCAACTCTAAATTTTGTTTTACATTTTTTCAATCTACTTAGCCCATATTTCTACCTTCATGTTCTCTTTTGAGATTGGAAGTCCTAGGTAAAAGAAATGGGTCTATTTTTCCTATACTGGGATTTCTAATATTTGTGAAATCCTTTGCATGATTCTTGGGGGGGGGGGGGGGGGGGGGTGGGTGTTCAATCATATATTCTGCATTTTGCGTTATTCAGAAGCCCACCTAAAACCTGTAAAAAATCATCTAATTTTTTTTTTTAACCTTCTTGCTATTATTGTTGATGCCCCTCCCAGCAGTAGGATGTCATCCGCAAAAAGTGAGAAGTTGATTGTTTTTACTCTTTCTGCTATTCTGAGCCCTATAATGTTTCTTTCTTTTCTTTGATTTTCTAAATCTCTGCTTAGAGCTTTAGCCATTATAATATATAGGAAGGGTGAGAGAGGGTATCCTTGCTTGAGTCCTCTTGTGCTTTGAAAAAATTCACTTGGCGTTCCATTTATGAGGAGGGCAATCCAAGGGGTGGAGATGCATGCCTAGATGACTTCTATTATTTCTCTTAAGAAACCCAATTTCTGAAGAACATGCATGAGATATGGATGGCTGACCTCGTCAAGTGCATTTTCCATATCTAGTTTAATTATTATGCCTTTCTCTTGCCTTAGCATACTAGAGTGTACAACTTCTTGTACAATAATTACATTATCTATGATTTGCCTATTGGGCATAAATCCTCCTTGATTTTCAGATATGGTTATTGGTAGCACTTCCTTGATTCTATTTGCAATAATTTTTGTTATTATCTTATAAGAGGAATTGCACAGAGATATAATACCTGTTGAAGGTGGAGGGATTTGACTAATTTGGGACTAGGGCGAGGTAGGAGGATTTTGTGTTGCTTCCTATTTTTTTTTTTTTTGAAAACATTCTTGACCATTCTTAAGAAATATTTTCTAATTGTATACCATTGAGATCTGAAGAATGCTATTGTAAATCCGTCGGGCCCTGGGGATTTATTCGGATGCAGGCTTCATATAGGCTCCACTACCTCTTCTTCTATAATTTCTTTACACATTTCTGCATTTTGATCTCTTTTTTTCTGTGTACTAAAGGAAATCTTCATATTCAACCATTTCTTCTTTTGCTGACAATGAATTTTTAAAGTGCTTGTGGGCTGCTTTTTTCAATTCCTCCACACCTATGACCTCTTGATTTCCACTTGGATTTTTCCTATTTGATTTTTTTCTCTTCTAATCTTCATTGAGTTATGGAAAAAAGATGTATTTATTTGTTAGTCCCATGATTGAAATCCAAATGGGTGGTGTTTCTGTATTATGGATCCAATGGTTACAATGATTGGGAACAATTACCCTTAATTTCCAAGCTCTTTTCATAATATTTATCTCAAAGAAAAGAAAGTTGTGCTTAGAGATATCCAATGGAAACCTAATAATGTGATAAGCTCTAATAGTATGGAAAACTTGCTAAAAAATGGACACCAAGGTGTAGTTGCATAAAAAAGTTTGTTAGATGTTCAAACATCTATATCCTCCGCTATAATGGATATTTAAAAATTTATCAACAATAATGCTAAGGTATTTGGAGAAATGCCTAAGGCTCTTCCACCTGTCCAAGATCATAACCATTCTATTCATTTGAAACGTGGAAGTGTACCACCTAACATTAGGCCTTATAGATATCCACATACACAAAAGACTGAGATTGAGTGTATGGTTCAAGAAATGTTAGAGGTGGGCATCATTTAGCCTAGCCAAAGTTGTTTCTCTTCACTAATGGTGATGGTTATAAAAAAAAGTGGTTCATGGTGTATGTGTAAACTACAAAGAACTCAACGAAATGACAATCAAAGATAAGTTTCCTATTCTCGCTATTGATGAATGGTTAGATGAATTGCATAGAGCAATTTTCTTTACTAAGTTGGACCTTCGTGATGGATATCATAGAATTGGAATGAGACAATAAGACAATCCCCAAAAATACTTTAGCACACATGAAGGTCATTATGGCTTTTTGGTTATGCCATTTGGACTCACAAATGTACCTCCAACATTAACACAGTTACCAACAAAATGAGAACTGCGCCGAGTTCTCACTTTTTTAGGGGTTGCAAAAAATCATCCGATTTTGAAAAGTGTTGATTTGGAATACAACCTTTTTTCACAGCATTATTTCGACACTTTAAATTTTCTTATGTATTAATTATGGCCAGGTTTCTTTAAATGCTAGTGATTTTCAAGAGGATTTTGAAAAGTGTTGATGTAACATCAACCCCTTCTTTTGGAGGGGCTTATTTTTCACACTTTAAATTTTATTATATATTAAGTATGGATTCCATTTTTAAAATGTTGGTAATTTTCATACTAATTTTGAAAAGTGTTGATGTAGCATCAACCTTTTTTGGGAGGCACATATTTTTGATACTTTTAATTTCTTGATGTCTTGTGTATGCACATTTTTTTAAATGTTAGTTATTCAAAAAAATTTCAAGTTGCCTTCTTCTTCTTCTTTGTTTTCTTCCAGTGATTTTTGTTTTTGAAGTGTCTTTCAAGTCCATGTGTTTTTTCTTTTTTGTTTTGCAATAATTTCATGTAGCAAAATTTTCATTTTTTTTTGCAAAGTTAAAAAAAATAATAAAATAAACATTACAAAGTTATGGTTTTTATATATTTATATATCATTAATTAATACTTCAATACACATAAATAATTCTCACTAAAATAATTATAATTCTCAATGTTGACAAAAAATATACATTTGTATATATATAAATATATATAATAAAAGTACACATTTATGTATTTTTTTGGGCTAAAAATGATATGTCAAAAAATGAATGTTATCCAAAAAATGGATAAAAAAAGGTTGAAAAAGCAACAAATTTTATGAAATTGTTTTTTGAATTTATGTCCAAAAATAATAATATATGATATTTCCCAAAAATATTGTTTCGCATAAAATTAAGTAAAAATAGCAAACAAAATTGTTTAAATTAAATGTAAAAATAACTTTAACAAAAAAGAAAAGAAAATAAAAGCAAAAATAAAATAATCCGTTTGAAATAAAATAAAATAAATAAAACAATCCAAAAAAAATAATTTATTTAAAATAAATAAAACAATAAAAAATGATTGAAAACAAAATTAAAAGGTAAAAATTTAAAAACATTTTTAAAAAACACCCAAAAAAATAAATAAAAAAATGAAAGAAAATTGTAAAAAAAAAAGAAATTAAAGAGAAAAATAGAAGTCTTCCAGATTAATCACATTGTAAGGATTGGGTCAATGTTTCGAACCAACTAATGTGGTTCATCCTCACCACGAGGTAAGAAATCAATCGATCTAAGTGAATAAATAGCATGGATGCATCATTGTCCAGTGCTAGCCATTTAGAATTAGCTATTGGTGAAATAAAATCAATTGGTTAAAAATCCATTTGTTATGTAATAAATAATTATTTATTATTGAGATAGTCGCAAGTTATTAATTAAATAATAATATAATCTTAATAGAATAATATTGAAGTCAAGGGTGACCTAGTCATGGGACTTAGGAAGAAAACTAGCTGTTGAATAGTAATATTGTGTAGAAAACTAGCCGTTATAGTAAACGATTAATTTATATAATTATAATAATAATAATAATAATAATATGTAAAAACTTAGTGTGACTAATTTATAATATTCATAGTAAAAAACTATTGGTTATAATAAAATAATTAATGTCTAAAGAATAAAACTAAGTAGAAACTGGTTGTTTTGTAAGGAATTAGATGTTGTGTAATAAATTAGTGGTGATAATATTACAATTAATTAATATAACAAATCACATAATAATATACAAGGATAATTTATAATATTAATATTCATTTCAGATAATAATATTCAAGTATGGTTTATAATATGAGTAGTTAGAGACTCGTGTATATAAATAGGTCACTGATTCATTAATTCATATAGTAATATTAGGTAGTAATCAATTTTCAAAATATTATGACCTAAACAATCTATTTAAAATGATTGAAACCTATATTAGATCTAGATATATTTCATGACCTAAACTTTATCAAAACCACAAAGAGGGATATAAGCAAGAGGAAAGCGCCCTCAATGAAGGGAGGAAAACAAAGAGGGAAAAACCAATAGGAGGAGAGAGAACACCTGAAGCTAAGAAATAAAAGGGGGAAGAGAGGGCGGAAGAGATAAGACGAGAGAGTTGGAATCCAACTTCTACTTAATTTCCAGCCATCATCCCTATTAAGGTTTTTGGCATGCCCCTCAATCTCAATCGCTTCCCTGAGCTTCCTGTGGTGGAAATGACCAATTTTAGTGATGACCTTAGATTCTTCAATGAAAACATGGTGCTTTGATTTCTCATCATGTTCTGCAATGGCTGAAGTGAGGGAGAGAAAAAAATAATTAAAAAAAAACATAAACCAAATTTAAAAAATTAAAAAAACTATTTAAAAAACAAATATTACCATTATTTTAAAAATAAAATAATAGAGAAATATTAAAATATAAATATAAAAAGTTCAATTAGATATAAAAAATTATTGAAAAATAAAATAAAAATCATAAAAAGATAACATAAAAAGTGACCAAAAAATAATTAAAGAAAGAAAATATAATTATATATATATATCTACTTTTTTAACATTAAAAAAATTACCAATATATCTATCTCTCTATATATATATAAACTATTAGAAGTAATAAATAAGAAATAATAAAAATCATTAATTTTTAAACCAAAATATAAAATAATAAAATAATAAAAAATTAAAAGTTGTAGGAGGATTCCCCTAGTTGTAGGACCAAAGAACCCCTGACATGGCGATAGCAATGACACTGCCTCTTCTGCCACCATGTCGACAATCCTTTGGCATCACGACCGGGGCGGCAGGCCGATCCCTGAAATTGACTCGCTGCCCACTGGGCATTGCTCTAAGGGCCCCGATGGGAGGTAGGAGTAGAGATGCACCACACTTGCCACCCACTAGGTGCCCTTGACACTGTGTCTGGGGTGGTCTCATGATTCCTAGAATCAACCCGTTGTCCACAGGGCACTGCGTAGTTCCCTATGGACAGTAGGTTGATTCTAGGAATCGACCTATTGCCCTAATCATGATGCTACTCCTGCTACCATGTGGATGTTCCTTTGGCTCCACTGTTAGCTAAAATGTTTGAATTTATTTATTTATTTATTTTTCATTTTTTCTTTTTAGTTAATTAAATTTTTTTTAGTGGTTTTCTCAAATTTTTTCTTCACTTTTTTTTGTTAATATGTTTTTAGTGTTTTTTTCATTTCTTTTAAAACTTTTAAATGTTTTTTCCGTTGATTTTTTTAATAATTTAATTATGTTTAATTTTATATTTTTAATCAATTTTTTAATAATTTTTTATTTTTATTATTTTTTCAAATTTGTTTAAATATATTTTTCAAAGTTTGATATATATATATATGACAGTTTGTTTATTGTTGGTTTAATTTTTTTGGTTTTTTTAATATTTAACTATTTTGTTTTTTGGTTTTGGTTTTTTAAAAGAAAATTATGTTTGATTTTCTATTTTTGTTTTTTTTGGGTCATTTTAAACTTTTTAAATTTTATCTTTATCTTTTTTCTTCTTATTTTTTATATATTGGAGTTAAGGCTCCTATGAGCAGAGCAATTTTGGTTTGATATTTTCAAACTCATCACAGTAAAATTTTCTAGTCTACGTTTTGAGCTAGCAAAGGTTATTTTGTTTTGTTTTGTTATTTAATTTTATTTATTTATTTATTTTGCTTCCTTTTCTTTTTTGTTGCAGGCTTTGTGTTAATGTTCGACGAGCAACCTAACCCCATTATGTGTCAATTCAATATATTTTTTTAAAGTTTTTGTTACAATGGATAAAATTTATTGTCAATGTGATGGTTCATTTTTAAATTTTCACTACGTTGGGTAAAGCATTTCCCCCACTATGTCAATTTGATGGTTGATTTTCAAGTTTTTGTTGCAATTTGTTAAGTTGCCTTAGGCTAAGATTTTAAAAGAGTTGTATTTTTAACATTTGGCATAATGACTCTTTGATTTAGGTTTTCATTTTAAGGTTTTTTTAACTTATTATTTGGTCTCAAAATATGTTGAAATTTAAGGTATTTTATAGTCATGATATTTGGATTTAATTCTATAGCTGAACAATGTCAAAATTTTAAGGTTTTTCAGGGTAATCATATTTATATTTAATGTAATTGTTGAAAATTGTCATAATTTTAATTTTTTTCAAAGTCATGATATTTATGTTTAATGCCAATGGTTGAAAGTTATTGTAATTTTTAGGTTATATAACGTTGTGATATTTTATTTTTAACGTTATTGCGAGAAACTATTGGAATTTTAAAGATTTTCTCAGTCATGATATTATATCTTCACTGTTATGATTGAAAAAAATTAGAATTTTAGGGTTTTGTAGAGTTATGACATTTTATCTTTAACGTAATGGCTAAAAAATGTTGGAATTTTAAGGCTTTTCAAAGAGGTGATATATTATCTTTATCGCCATGCCTGAAAATTGTTGGAATATTAAGGTTTTTCAGAATTGTGATATTTTATCTTTAATGCCATTGCTAAAAAATGTTGAAAATTTACCTCAAAAAAGGAAACGTTGTTCCAACATCAATACTTTTCATTTTCAGGGTGTTTTTTCATGATTTTTGCGCAAAAAATAATTGTTGTTTGTTTCCAGTTTTAAAAAATGTTGAAAATTTATAGAGATTTTTTTTTTTGTTGTTCCAACATCAACAATTTTCATTTTCTTTTCTTTTCATGTTTTTTTTTGGGAGTGTTTTGACTAGAGTTCTCATTTTGAGATCAGGGTTCTTATTTGGTTGGTAACTTTGCCAATTTGAAAGGTTTATGAATTCAATCTTGAAACCTTTCCTTAGAAAACTTGTGCTAGTATTTTTTGATGACATACTAATTTACAACAAATCTTGGGAACTGCATGTACAACATGTTGATGGGGTCTTTATAATATTGGAAGAGAAACAACTATATGCATAGACTTCCAGGCATGTCCTTTGGGTTCAAGAAGTGGATTACTTGGGTTATATTGTATTACACAATGGCGTCAAGATGGATGCTAACAAAATCAGAGGTATGAGGGAATGGCCAATCCTAAATACCTAGGATTCATATAATTGACAAGACATTACCACAAAATTTTCAATAATTATGGTGAAATTGCAACAAATCTAACAAAATTATCAAAGAACAAATCATTTTGCTGAAGTAAATAAGAAACCAATGTGTTTGAATAACTTAAAGAGGCTATGTGTGTAACTCTTGTCTTGGGGACACCTAACTTTACAAAAATATTCATTATGGAGTGTAATGCCTTAGGTCATGGACTTGGTGTAGTTTTGATTCAAAAAGGACGTCCCTTGAATTTGAAAGTAGTGAAATTAAAGGAAAGAGCTTACTCATACCCATATATGGAAAATAAATGTTTTCTATACTACGTGCAATTAAGAAATGGTGTCGATACTTAATAAGAAGAAAATTCAAAGTAAAATAAAATCATGATAGTCTAGAGTACTTCTTGAAGCAAAGACTATCCAGAAAAGAGGTATAAAAATGGATCTCAAAGATGTTGTGTTATGACTTTGAAATTAGGTGAAAGAGGAAACACAAAATATTGTGGAAAATGCACTCCCAAGGAAAGAGGAAGACACAAATGTTTTACTATTTGCTATCTCCATTCCATAATTTGATTGGGTGGAAGAAACAAGTATATAATGTTAGCCAAATGAGAAGACATGCAATATCATTCAATAGCTACAAGAGGACCCTGATGCAATAGAAAAATTTATATGGAAAAACATATTTTTATTGTATCAAGATCACTTATACTTATGTAATAATTCTCAACTCAAATAGAAGTTCCTATTGGAATTATACACTTCTCTTATAGGAGGGCATTCATATTTCTTGAAGGAATATCATAGGATCAAGAAAGATTTTTTGGAAAGGTCTTATTTAGCAGATGTGAAAAAACTTATGGTAGATTGCGTGGTATGCCAACAAAATAAGGAGAGACTATCAAGACCCCAAGGCACCTTCAACCATTAGGCAACTAAGCTAGCATTGGGAAAAGTTTCAATGGATTTTATTACAAGTTTACTCAAATATGAAGGAAAGAGTGTCATTATGGTAGTGGTATATTGAATAAAAAAGTATGCTCACTTTTTCTCTCATTCTCATCCTTTTAAAGAAATTACTATTGCAACATAATCATGAAAATATTCCAAAAGCGACATGGAATACCAAAGATTATTGTAAGTGATAAAGATCCAAATTTCATTGAAAAATTGGACTGAATTATTTCTTGTTTAGGTACTCAATTGGCACACAAATCATCTTATCATCCTCAATCTGATGGGAAAACTGAGATTGGGAATAAATTCTTAGAAGCATATCTACACTTGTTTACCTCTGATAAAGAGATAGAATGGGTCAAATGTTTTCCCTTGGCAAGACGGTGGTACAACAAATAATTCCACACTTTATAAAAAAATTCACCATTTATGGCACTTTATGGATATCACCCTCCATTCATCACATCACCCTTTAAAGGCACTATAAAGGCTCAAGCAATAGAAGACCACATCCAAAACCAATAAGAGGTTCTAAATCAATTGAAGGAAAACTTAATTGTGTCACAAAATAGGATGAAACAACACACATATCAACATCACAACGAAAAGTAATTTGAAGTGGGGGATTGGGTATTTGTGAGACTACAAAAATATAAATATATGTCCCTTAATCAACAAAATAAGGACAATAAATTATCTCCGGGGCATTATGGCCCCTATACGGTGTTCCAAAGGATTGGACGTATGGCCTACAGATTGCATCTACCTCCATCTTCACATGTACCTCCAGTATTAAATGTTTCTTATGCAAAGAAGGTAATCAGTGATAAGATACCAGTCCAAACTCTTCTAACATAGGTTAATGAAGAAAGGAAAATAATACTAGAACTAGAAGAAATTTTTGAAACAAGGACTAAGAATATGAGAAGTCAAACAATTACTGAGTATCTCATGAAATGAAAGAACCTACCAGTGCAAGAAGCAACATGGGAAGATGACTTTTTCATGCATAAACACCCAAAAAATTTGAAATGTTGAGGAAAACACTTCTTTGAAGGGGAGGGGTGTGTTAATCCCTATATAAGGCCCAATCTAAAATTAAAATCCCTTAGTACTCCCTAGGTATTGAGTGAATAAATTTCTATTGTTATAATTGTTATGTAGGCTAGAATCCCTCATGGTCCCATTTTATTATAATTGTATCCTTTGTCTCCTATATATATATATATATATATATAATAAGGGGACCTAGTCTTAAGATCATTAAATATTGTCTTTTTATTGTAAAATGAGGTCTCCCCTTCGAATCAGACTATAATTATTGGTTTCTTATCACTTTTAAGGGACAAGGATCCCAACTATCTCAATTGATCATAGGAAAAGATGTATTACTTGTGGCAAGGGATCATCACCTGGTCAAGGTCTGAATTACACCTTCACCTATTTGGTGTAGTGACGTCCACCGATAAGTGGGCCTAGTTAATACTAAGGAATTTTTTCTCCTTGAAAGAAGACTTTAGTTGAAGCACTTCTAAATCCTAAATGTAGTTCTAAAATACTATGCATAAAATAGAAAGAGTTAATCTATCTCTATTCTAAGCCTAAACTATCTCAATTGAGATAAGGATGTAGTTTCAATATCCCAATTGAGAGCAGATGGAGTGAAAGGAATTGAACATGAGATTCTAAGATGATTTTTCAAGGTACATAAGTGATTCATACAATCAAAAATACACATTTTCCTTAATTCAATAAATAGTTACCGAGAAAAGTGTAGACATGCATACTCATGCTCAATATGGAGTATTAACATAAATTGAGAATGAGATGAGAATAATGCATCATATTTTAAAAATAGTTCACATAACCATACAACCAATAAATCAAATACATATTAACAAACAACCTAGTAAATATTTGTTGGGACTTCACTAACATACATACAAACATTCAAAGAATAATAACAAGTTAAATACAACCATGAAAATAGCTGATGTTGAGTCTTAAATAAACACAAGTTCATATAAATAGTAATAGTGAACAATGTACACACTTGTATATCTCGAATTAAATTTGTCAAAAGAGTGGAATATTTTTCATTATACTCAAACAAAATAGTAGTATGAAGTCAAAATATAATAAATAAAACTCAAATTCTTCTATTAGGTCCTATAGACTTGAAAATAGTGTAAACCTTTCTAGTTACTCATTTCAAAAAAAAAAATACAACTGATTTCAAGAAGGAAATGTGATAACAAAATTATCTTCATGCATTCAAATCATTCTCTCCACTTGCAAAAATCCTCCAAAAACAAATCCCTTTTATGCATGAATTATATTAAGTCACTATGGAGAATTCTAGAGGTGGAACTTGCAATTTTGAGCACATGAACATACAAATGGGGAATTTAGTGTAATTCCCATCATTCTTTCCTTAATTCTCATTAACTGTTACCACTTTGTCTACAAATCCCACTCTATGGAAAATAATGGCCATATTATTGTTACTTAATGTGAGTGCACTTCTCTTTGGGTTTCCTTGGGGGGAAGGATGGAGCCTTGTAGGAAAATGTGTGGGGATATGATACCATATGTAGGGTTTAGAGGGAACTTGGATAACCTTGAGGGAAGTTAGAACTCCTTGATCCAGAAGTCCATAAAACTTATTGGTTGGCCTGTACTGAAGCTTTGAAAGGGTAGTGACATAGCCTAACGGATTGTAGAGGTAGAAACGAGGGTGCACTACCTTGGATTGTGTAGGATAATTGGGATATGTGACTATAGGTTGGATTTATCTTGGGTTTGGTACCTTATCATTTACCTTGTTTTTTGTTGTTTGTTGACGATAGTTGGATTTGGGAGAGTATTTTTCCATGGTGGATTCATAGACCTATCCAGTAGATGACTTACAAAGAATATTGTAGTAGTGTGGCCTATGGCTAGGTGGAACATTTGAGGTATTTATCCAACTGATGACATATTCAAAAGATACTTTCTGTTAATTATGCTTACATTCTTCTCCATGTTTATTCATATGAATACATGTTGTTTAATTTACATGGTTTTTATACATGATTACTATGTTTTTATTACCATGTTATATTTGCAAAGAATTTTAGTATGGATTAGGAAAGCATGAAAAGGGAAGAAGTTGGGAACTAGGGGTAAATTTAGGAACTATACATGGTAAGGTGACAATGATATGGTATGGAGAAAATAAACTTAATCTAGTTGTTATTGAAGCCTTGGTGGTATAATTATCCAAGGTATTAGAGACATTATAGGATAACATATAAGAAAAATAGAATTTGGATTTGTAGATGTAGTAATGTGTCTAGTGGGTGGATGGGGGAATTAGACACACTGATCATCTTCCAAAAGAAGAAGTACTCAACAATATTGAGGATGTACTTTACTACAATGCATTGAACAAGTAAAGTATCAAGAACTAGTACCCTTATCTTTGATAGCGGATTGTATTAACAAGTTGGTCATGGCCGTAAAAAATAACCTATGTAACAAGGACGTCAATTATTAGTTTCTTATTAGTCCTTTTGGGTTGTGAAACTATCTTAATAAATTTTACACCTTCGTGAATCATGAAATATTTTTTGGATAATCTAATGGTTTTCTACTTGAATGTCATTGTTGTATTTAGTGAAAACACATGAGTTCATATAAGGCACTTAGAAGAGGGCTTTGAGGTTTTGAGGTAAAATCAAGTTTACTTGAATAAGTTCAAGTGTGTCATTGAGATGACCAATATTCCATTACTAGAAAATTGGATGAGTAAAGGATGCAAGTCACAAAGATCTTATTAATTTTGAGGAGATTGAGGAATAGGACTCATTGATAATAATACACGAGATAAGGAGTTTCCTAGGATTGTCTAACTATTACAATAGGTATTTTGAAGATTACCCTAACATTTGGTACCACTTACGAAGTTGTTGAAGAAAGATATAACATGGAGTTTATTAAAGAAGTGTTGGGAAAAATTATACAAATTGAAGCATGGAATTGACATAATGAAAATTATATTGGCATAAGCAAACTTCGAGTATATATATGAAGTGTAGGTGATTCCTTATGTTTTTCCATTGGAGGTTTTTTCTGTTGGAGAATCCCATGGTGGACTATGAGAGGAAAAATCTACAATATAATGAATAGACGTAAAATTATCATAAGAAAAATATTACAATGGTGGTGCATTATGTATAGGCTATGCCACCCTGTTCAAATTTGAATTCAAGTTCAAATACCTTGAAGTTCGATAAAAATTTGATAGTGTCAATTTTCGTTTTAAAATTATGCATTAAATTCTACATACTAATAAATTTAAAATTTTTAAAAATATATACAATAAATTAAAATAAACATAAAAATATATGTAACTGAACACATGAAAGAAATGAAAATAGCATATCAACATGATTTAACAAATATTTCATAATCAAAATTACATCATCTTCTTTAAAAGTAAAAAAAATCTTCATGAAACATAAAACCATAAATATAAACATAATCTTAAAATGTTGTACATAATTAAACATCTAAAATAAAACTAGAATGAGAACACCATTTTTATTCTTGATTTTATTGTGGCCTAATTGTTCCATAAAAAAACTCTACTTCATCAAGAGCACTAAGCATAGTGAAGCCACTAGAAGCATGTATTGAATTCACCACTAGATGCATGACTAACTTTTTCACTCTCGGTGTCAAAGACATCCTCATCTCTTGATACATCTAGAGTAAGCTTGACATGGAGTAGAAGAATTGGATGAATATTTAGATACATTGTTTAAAGCCAATTGTAGATTATTGTGAACATAAACAAGATATTCCAATATTCTAGATTGAATATTCTCAAAGGTATTCCATTTTCTTTCACATGTTTATGCACTTGATCCCTAGCTTAAGACATGAATTGCAAAATTTTACAATTTTGGGCTTCTGATGCATAAAAATCCCACCATACTACTAGAGAACATTCAACCCTATCACATTTTTTCTACCTTGGTTCCTATTATCCCTTATTCTAACTTGCATGCTCAAAGATATTATCTAATTAAATATGCAATTGATGGATATGGATTTATCCTTTCTATAGCCTCATAAATTCCACTCATGACTTCTTCATCTTGATGCCATGATACCCCAAACAATATAGGGTCCAAATATAATTACGCTACATATAAATGACTATGCATAATCTTTCATCTTTGATTAACTACTTCCTAGATCTCATTCGAATTAGTTTCCATATTAGTGAAAGCAGTGGCAATGGATTCCTTGCAATGGTTCATGCCATGATAAAAACAAAACATACAAGGTTTGTCACCATATCCAAGTGGAGTAAATCAACAATTGAACCACATTTTTTTTAAAAATTTTCAACATTTTTTCAAAATTTGTTGTCTAGAATTATTTATTCTACTTTCTTTGTGTTTGCTTCTTTTAAAATGTGAGATATATCCCACTTAACATTGTAGAAAGTAGTTATTCTTCTTTTCTTGAAACAATATTTTCAGAGTAAAGTATAACATGGAAAACCATGTATCTCAAGGTCTGAACAACTCTCTAGTTAATTATTTTTATATAAGATCATTGTGAGGTGATGGTTAATGATAAAGAGTACAATTGTTCTAGCTCCTCAAATTGTCTCATCAATGCTTGGAAATTGGGTTAAATCACATAGCAAAAAATTCAAGAAATGAGTTGCACAAGTTGTCCAATAAATGGTATTATGCTTCTCATTTATCATATTTCCTACACTAGCACAATTTGAGGCATTATCAATGACAACTTGGACAACATTTTCCTCACCAACCTCTTGAATTGGTTCATTCAAAATTTGGAGAATTTATTCACCTATCTTCACTTTATCCATTGCATTAAATTCCTTAAAAAAGTACATATTGAGGGAGATAAAAAAGTACATCGATCAATGATTGATGGAATAATTCTAATCAATTGTCACTCAAAATTTTGTAACTCCAGTATCTCCAACATTGTTTAATACTAGCCAACCTCTCTGTCACTCTTTCCTTCATTTTTTCTTTAGTAGTGTGGTTCCTAATGCTTCAATCCTAAGAGGAACATACCCCTTGCCAAAATAAACAACGATTTTGAATGCATTTTTGAATTATGGGATCCTAACCACATTAAACATAATTACAAATGCATAAACAATCTTAGCAATAACATAATCAACTTGTTGCTTCTTTACAGGTTTCCAAAATGCATTCAATGTTGATGTTTCACTTGTTTTTGTTGAGGTCGAACTTGAGCCAAATAAATTTTAGGTGACATGAGGAAGGCTAGGTGAAGAAGACATGACAAGCTTGCTTTGAATTTGTTTCCACTTGATTTCCTTTCACTTTTGGATTTTGATTTTTCATAGTCTCATTGCCACTTTCTACTCATTAGATTTCACTAGACATCCCTCCACACCACTTCCATTTACATTATAAATACTAAAAAAGTGGTCCAATGCTCTTCTTAAGGTACCAGTGAAATGTATTCCACATAAAAAATGCATACATATACATTTCGCCCCTTCCCTATTAACATGTCTCCATGCCTCAACAGTGGATTTTTGAGGTGTCGCCTAGTTAAATTTCTACTCAGTATGCATTTCTAAACTCTTCTCACTATCCTCTACTCAAAATTTTGGGTATCTAGGTTTTAAAATTAAGTTAAAAACTTAAATGTTAATTACATGTTAAGGTCATGCACAATGCAAATATAAAATTTCAATATGGAATATCATGCATGATGCAAATATCAAATTTCAACATGGAATAGGAGAACAATGTAGAAAATAAAAGGAAAAGGCTTGGAAAGTGAAAGTGAAACCATTAGCTTGAGGCTGGTCTTGAACATACTAGAGGCATGAGTGTAGAGTGATAAGTTGAATTCAAACTCAATTCACAGATTCTAAAGGTGGGACTCACAAAGTCACAAATTACAACATACTGCGTAGTGGATTAGAAAAATAATAAACAATGTTTGATAGGGAGTGCATTGTAACATCTAATGCTATGTATAAATTGAGGATGAGAGCATACACTAAATGTCTATATGGAATGACACAATATATAATTCCACCCTAAGAACACAATGCACACTATATATTTTAGAGTACCATACAATGCACATAAAAAACAAAAATGCAAAAAATGAGTTTATATATTATACATTGTATAGTGCAGAATCAGGAAGAGTCCACGTTTACATCAGGGAAGAGGGTCATGTGGCACAGGTGCAACTGTCCATGGTGAAGATTCAACACAAGTTCCAAGTTTCAACTCACACAGGAGGACGTCATGATGAGGGTCGAACGAAGGACGACTATTGGCTACTATGACTTTGTAAGTTGGAGATTTGAGCTTTTTTTGTCTTTTTTCTTTAGTAAGATAAAACACATAACTTCCATTGATAAAATTTATTACATTTACATTATTCTTCATCTTCTTCCATTGAATTTCACTATGGGCCACATTTTGTACATCCTACTCGATCTATAAGCTTTCCTCTATCCTTGTTCTAGTGATTTTGTCTATCCTTTAAAAAAAAAAGCATGTTATGGAAGAAAAATTAAACCTATTCAAATTTATATTGTGTCTCATATCTCTTAGTAAATTCAATAGAAAAATTATAGGTCAAACATAATAGGAAGTTATCTAACATATCTAGACAATTGCCTCTCTCTTCATCTATTATGAAAAAACATTATAGCTCAAACAAAATAGAGATATTTTTAGATATCTCAATGAATCAGGCTCTCAAAATATAATAAACCTTGAATCTATATGGATTCATTTTGTACGAAAGAGAATTTAATTTGGCCCAAACCAATGTTGCTTCCCTCCTTGGGTAGACCATCTGCCACATGGTTTTGGACTCGATAGATGTGTGTGAATGATATCCTCTTGAAACACCTTATCAATAGCCTAATCCTTTACTTCCAAATTATCAACATCTATCGCTCCAATTGTAATCTCATTTCACCCTGATCGATGATCATTTTGGAGTCATTGAATATGTCCATCTCCATGATAGCTAACTATTTTGCATAGAATAAAAATCCCCATAAATCCAATAGTTCAACTCTAGTTTTAGATCCCACTCCAATGTACCAACTAAAATGGAAGAAATCATCTGAATTCAATGATATAACCACCCCACTTCCGCATACCTCATCTATTGAAGCCCCATCAAAACAACCTAGTAGATATCTTGTGCACACGTCCTTCATTTGATAGTTGTGACTAGTTATCTTATCATTAACAAGACCTATCTCCTAGAAATATGTCGAGGCCTTCAAGAAAGTTCCCCTCACATCAGGCTTCACATCATTAAATATCTCATCATTCCTATCTCTCCATATGCTACATAGGATATAGAAGGGAAATTCCCTATATACTCCATTCTCCTTTAACCCCTGAGATAGGAAATCCTCAATGGATGAGCTGACTCAATTAACGTCTATGTTTAGTAGTTGGAGAACCTCAATCAACATAGAGACTGCAAAAGGACACTAGAGGAAGAGGTGTTTGGTGTCTTCACTGTTGTAACAACATAAACAACATATGTCAAGGCCAAGAATTCTTCTTTTTATAAAATTATCCCATGTCATGATTTTTTTTGCACTAGTACCAACCATACAAAGCACTTCAACTTTTGAGGATATCCCAACTCCAAAATGTTTGAAAGCATAGATCTTTATTTCCCTGTCTCCACCCTTGTGTCATGTATTTATATACTTCTTGTACTTGTAATTGACCTCCCCTATAACATATGTTCCAAACCAGCGTATCCTCCCTCGAAGATAGTTTAATGCCTGCTAGGCACAATTGAAGGATATACTCCTTCCATTTAATTGCAAGTGAATCCTATAGTCCCAACTCACTAGAGTTGATAAAATGTTAGAAACCATTGTAAATGGTTTTAACATTAGTCAAATTTGATGACACAACTTCTACCTTTGCTAGTTGGAGACCAGAGTTTATAAATGGTAAGAAACCCCTCATAAATCATTTTAAGTTTAATGACAGTTGATTTTGATATCCCATCTTGTATGGAGTCATGGGCACTTGATGACAGAGTATGAAGGAGTTAAATTCGGGAAAAAAAAATCCCACGATACATCCTTAGGTGTAATGAAAATTGGGGGTGCTGAAGAAACCATGCAAAATGCATAAAACCATGAGAAATACCAAAAACCACAAAAATTATGTTTCCATTTGATTTTATTGCCATTGAATCAATGGCTCATCTTTAAATTTGTTGAATTTATTCATAAGGAAATATGTATGAGTTCGATTTCAAATTAGAAATGGGGTTTCATTTTTTAGTTTAGTGAATCTGAGCCTAATGAATTTGGTTGAGCCTAAGGTTCGATAAATTTTGAATTTCCCTCTAAAATTGTTGAATGCAGTGACAACTTGTACAATCATGGAGGCACTATTCATTAGACAACTTGTTTGTGGTGAAGACAAAATATGTGGTCATTAGTTTCTTTGCAACTAATTATAATTTGCGATCTGAACATAAATAATTGAAAGGATTTTTAGAAGCATTTTACATGATAATTGGGTATTAGTTAGGAACATTGTTTTTTGTGTTAGAAAGGAACAACCTACAGTGGTTAAGGAAGTCAAGGAACTTTTGTCGATTCCCATGAAAATCATGGGAAAGTCATAACATATTTGAAAGAGAAAATCAACATAAGGTTAGAGAAGGATCCCACTACTTTTAACATTTTTAAATAGAGAAAGGAAATTAAATCAATATATTTTTGGGTGGACAATGGCTTTCTATATTTTTTTGATCACATGTATTTGCATAAGTGTTTAATCTTGAAAAGGAACTCTCGAGGGAGTTCCATGATGCACATTTGACAAACCATTTAGGGAAACAAAGTAATTTTTTATTTGTAGAATGAGGTTACTATTGGTGACATATGAGATGAGATTTTCATGAGTAAAGATAAGCCTTTCTCATTTTCTAACAAGACAAAGTAGACACTAGAACAATGGAAAGTCCACTCCAACCTTTCTAGTGCTAGAGAGACCTTGGAAAAATGTCTCTATCGTTGGAATTATCACTCAACTATGTATTTCATGAGGTTATAATGGGATAGTGGTTGTGGTGGAACTATTTTCAAAGTATGCAATATCAATTTCAATGAAGCTACCTTATGCAATGGAGGATGTTTGTTATACAAGAAAATACCTCCTCATCATCTCAAAGGAGAAGATCATGTATTTTCTTGAAATACACCCCTTTATCAAGACTTTTTAGACTATACTGCACCCTTCTAGAAAAAATCATGCCACATAGCTTCGATGTACATGGTGTGCAATATCTAATGATAAAATCACATGTGGTTCTCAGATCAACCCTTCCTCCTGTTAGCTTTACTCGTGCACCTACGCATGGGAAAACTACGAGGAAGTAGATATCGTCTCTTTTTATTCGCAACTCTTGGTCCCATACTTTCAAGAACCGTTGGTGTTTGTCCCACATTTGAATGATCCTAGCCAAAATATTCTCTTGGGCCTTCATTAGATCAAGACAAACAAATTTTAGCAAACCACATCTTCTTAGAGTTGCAAGAATTCCACATCATTAAGAATTTACAATTCCACTAGATCATGGACGCTTTCTCTCCAGAAACTCATCTTGTCAGAGTTATCCTACATAATCAAACCCTTACATCAATTTTTATCCTATTCATCGAGCTTTAGAAACAATAAATCAAAAAATTTATTTACTTAGCTGTGCTAACATGGACTCTTATACCCTATCAACACCTATTAACGTGGGCCTCCCTCTTGGGAAGCACATGTTAAAATGATCGATCCTACTAACCACTTGCATTACCTGGCCAAATGAGTTAGGGATTTCTTAAAATGAAAATTTGACAAATAAAAATTGAAATAAACTCACTAAAGTGAATCTGTCAGGTTCAAGCTTTTACCTAGAACTGAAGGGAGATAAAATTGTCACTTAGACTGTTTGCAATGTGCCTCAGAATATGTTTTTCTTTTTCTCTCCAAATAACTCTCCCAGACTCAATTGGTGCAAATGATGAGTTCATATCCTATTTATAGACATTGGAGGTATGCCTAAACCCCAAGTTTGGTCATGTTCAAGCAATTTTTCCTTATTTTCTTTACTATCAATCCTAGTACCTATTTTGAAATATGTTTTATATGTTTCAATGCATTTTGATGTGATATTTGTAGCACAATTTATAATTATACACCCTAAACGAGCCTTCTTTTTATGGACCTTTTCTCACTCGTGACAATGAAAAAACCCCAAATTAACTTCTTCGGGCTCGTAAACCTCATACAAAGAAGATTTGAGCCATTCTTTTTCTATCTTTTTCTCACTCCCTAAACTAAAAAATATACCACAAGTTATCTTTGTTTGACACATTTCAAACTTTATGAAGGCTATCAAGTTTACTTTGTTCCCCTCATACTCGTAAAAAATGAGGTGAACACCTATTGAGCATAGGTTTACCACTTTATCTAGACTCAATGGACTAACTACAGAAAAGGAACTTTGTCAGTTATACTATTAAATCTTTGTTGCACCCAATCACCAACCATCACAAAAATACTTTTTGGAGTATTCTTTAAGCTCTTTTTAGATTCTCTAAATGTGAAGAGACCACCAAGTTTACCCTTTTTGGACTCATTAAACTTAAGCAAATTGGGAAAAATGGGAAGAAACAATGGTTACTACTATCTATATTGTTTGAAAATTTTGTTAGTAGTCTACTATCCATCCCTTGAAAATGACACTTACCCCACATATTCCTCTTTTTTGAACTTGTCTATGAACCCTACCATATTAAGAGTTTTTTCTTGATACCTTGATCTCCCTACATATTCATGTCCTACTCCTCTTCGTGTTCTTGAGTCTACGCTTCCTGGTATCTTTGGTGTCATGCCTTCTATTGTTCAAGGGATAGTCTACTCTTTGTTAAATTTGTCAACCATTTTCTCATATCCCTTATTTCCTTGAGTCAATTCATCCTACTATTTTTTGTTATCTCTAAACTCAATCATTTTTGTCCCGTTTTTCATGAATTAATGTAGGACTCCTCATTTCCTACCTTTGACAGATCCCTTCTTGTTGAATCCAACACATCATCTGGGAAGTGGATTTAGAAAATCACAATACCATGGAGCTTGCAGTCCTTAGTGGAAGGTTTCCATGTCTTTGATTGGGGTTTTTCATTATTGGCTCCCAATTAAACGATTCTATGAATGTTTGACATCAACTACCTTATTCACATTAGTTTGATTATACTGCACATATTAGATACCATCATCCTTATTGGTGGCCATCCTCACATCTATTAATGATTTTCATGATTGGTGATCAGATGATTTCTCACATGTTTGACTTCAACTCATTTATTCATATGTGTAGAATTATGTTATTCGAGACGAAGACGAAGACCTTGGGTAGAGTCTTGCATCGCTCAACCTTGTTTCCTCTCCCAAGTTGCAAATATTGTTTCTGGAGACAACTTTTATCAAATTGATGAGTATGACATTAATCTACATTGTGATTATTAGTGGACATGCTTTGTCATGCATCCACATGATATCATTCTGGTTTCGCTACTAAGCATGGGAATGCCTAACTCAAGACATGATTATGCATTTGACATACGTTTATTATTTATAGGCCTCCTTCCATTTTGAATCTATGAGGCTCTCTCTCATCGACTATGTTATAAAGTATTTCATCCATCACCTTATTCTCTAACCTCACACTTTAGGGGGCATCTATTATACAAGAAAATACCTCCTCATCAGCTCAGAGGATAAGCTCATGTTTTTTCTTGGAATACAACCTTTTATCAGGCCTTTCGAGACTATAAGACACCCTGCAAGACCAAATTAGAGCATTATAACATAGGCCATAGTCCACTAACTTGTGTTACCCTAGTTAGTGACACTTTGTATCTTCACAAAGCCCATGTTACCATACCTTCATGTAGCCACGATAAAAAAACATGATTTAACTCACTACGACTCTATTGTTCACTCAAGTAAACTTTGAAGAGGTGGAATAAGATCACCTCAAACTCATCCATAGATGTTTCCTATCCTAAACAAAGCTCGTAAATCAAGATAAAATAACAAAGCTAAGGAAACATATTCCATCCTATTTCTTCTGCCCAAAATGCGTTGAAGAAAGGATTTGGTAATCTTTTTAACCTCCCCGTTAGAGGAAATTTTAGCCTTAAAGTTCCCATGGAAATTTCATCTAATTTCAATGTCATGATATGTAAACCAATCAAAAGACTTTAAATTTAAAAATAGGTACATGTAAATATTTTGGAGGGAAAAGAAGAAAAACTAATTTAAAATAGTATTTTTGGCTTATCTCCTTATAGGTTTACTCAAATTTCAAGTGTAGACCCTCATTGGATGTGGAATTAAATTCCACAACCAACGAGTATCCATTACGCATACTTTTGAGAAGACCTACATTGATAAAAAAGTGAAGATACATTAAAAAATCATGTTCAACACATTTTTTTTAATGTATCTTCATTTTTTATCAATGCGGGTCTTACCGAAAGTATGAATACTGGGTACCTATTGGATGTGTAATTTAATTCCGCATCCAACGAGTGTCTACACATGAAATTTGAGTAAACCTATAAGGAGATAAGCCAAAAATACAATTAAAAAAAGTAGTTTTCTTTTTTTCCCTTCAAAATTTTATCACTCTTGTTTTATGATTTTAGCTATTATTTCATTATTTTTTCTTAGGAGACCACTTTTTGACTGAATTTTTCTCTAATGCTTGCCTATATTTGAGGCTTGCCATTGAGAAAGGGATAAAAATTCATGTATTGTTATTTTGTTGAGATCTTGCTTGATAGAGACAGAGAGTTTGAAGAGCTAAGAGCTAGAGGAGGTCATGCTGCAACTACTTATGGTTTTAATCTTCCTTCATTTACTTAATTTATAGATCTACCATGGTTTATTCCAAATTATTGTATAATACTTATGCCTCTTGTGCCTATTTTACAATGATTTGGATTATGGTCTCTTACTGATGTATTTAATAATGTTTGATGCTCATTTGTTAATGATTTGAATTGATAAGGTTTATATGTTGTGAAGATAATGTTTCTTCACTTCTAGTACAAGATCTACCATTATAGTTGAATTGGAACACTTATCAACCACACTAATTTCTCCAGTTGATCTATGCGAAAGGATACATAGGATATCTCTCACCTTCGTTTTGTTAATTTCAACTTATGGCTTGCATTGTTGAATAGATTCGACCATAGTTTAGTAGATCCCTTGGTCAATCTTCCCGAGGTTCTAGGAAAAGCTAAGTGGGTTTCCTAGTTTCCGATTTGAGCATAAATACCAATAGAAAGGTTATAAATATGTTTTGAAAAATATTGTGAAGTAATAGGGTCTATTACAAAAGGATGTGACATTCGTAGGGTAGTTTTGGACGGAGTTGTTTAAACACATTGAAACCATTTTGTTGATGATTTCAAGTTCTCATTAATAAATAAGTGGGTAGATATAACATAAAATGTCCCTTTAGAATATTACTTAAGGCATTTTGTTCATGCAGACTAATCAAACTAGCTAAAATGTTGGATGTAACATAGTTTAGTTACAACATGTAAATGATCTAAAATACTATATATAGTTTGTTTGCGTTGAATAATGGGAAATAGTTGTTGGCACCCCAAATAGTGCTACAAAGTTATTTTAGATGCAACCCATAAACCTTGGGTTCATTAAAGGATGTAAATACTAAGTGGAGTAGGCATACATTTATTCGAGGAAGGTAGTCAAGAGGATGAAGCGTTGCATAGATCATGGAATAAGAGAAACATAGCAACACACCCTCCCACATTTACGCACTTTTACAATATTTGTACGGTGAGAATGAGTTGAGTGTCACTATGATATGAACCGACCTCTAAGTTCTAGTTATGGAAGTGGGGCCTATAAATTCTAACACATACTAACATCCCTAAGAGACTACAAACTACTCAAGAGCCTGACAACCACCCTAGGTGGTCAATCCCTGAGTTTGAACTCATTTTCTCTAGCTTAACTCCACAAACACACCCATAACATAACATCCAGGTGGTTGGAAGGCTATAACCTACCCACAGTCCTATCTCCGCACAATTATGACCCAAAATCCCTAGTTCTGTGCATGCAGTGGTGAGATCTATGCCACTTTTTTAGGCTAGTGTTCAGGCCACTGACAAGAACTACTTGTAACTTTACAGAAACATAACTAATATGATATCAATGCCATCCATTCAAAACTTGAGCAATATCTTGATCTAGGCATCCCTAATACATGATCCTCATTTCATCAAACATATGATAAACATAGAAGAAACAAGTCATGAATTCATATCTAATCATAAACTTCTTAACTACATCATAGAATTGTCAAGAAGGTCCAATTGCCTCTCAAGTAGGTGCAACGACACTTCTTATTTGATGCATTCATAAACCATTAAATAGCTTCTCGAATCATGACCAAGATCCATAGTAAGGGCACATCGTCTAACCAAGCATATAACGAGCTTATAACCAGAATAGAATCCATGAAAAATCAACCATAAGATCAAAATAATAACTAGTGAAAGTGCTAATAATACATAATAAGAAAATACCTTATATTAACATATGAAAAATCTAACCATGTCAGGGACTTCGATGTACGAGCTAACCATAGATTGAGCTGAACCAAATCTCTCTTTCATCCAATCACCCTCGTCCCATATTCCAAGCATGAATGTGGAATAATATGGGTTAAACGAAAATAGAACAAACCAGAGCTTCCATAGGCCAAACCACCTCAGCTGTTTACAACACACATTTCATCTAAACCAGCCCAGAAATAATTAACACCAAAACAAGAATGGATGCATGCAACTTCCTTCCCAGTTCCAAAGGAATTTTCCTATATCCACCCATTCGTCAAGAGTTTCAGGAGAAATGCCATCTCCACCCTTGACCCTTGGGAATTTTCCCAAGACCACCTTAAACAAGATCCAAGTCTACCAACCATCCCAACCTTAAACCAAAACAAGGAACACACAACAACATGGCTATCTAGGAAATGACAAGGCAAGGCTTAAACCACTGTCAATCCAGGAAAATTCCATGCTAAGGAAAACAAACATAATCAAATAACCAAATGTATGTACCATGAATTTTGATCCAGGCATGCCAAATCACACTTGCACAATGTTACATGCAAATCCACAACTATTTTCCACCCTTACTTTTGTTCAAACATCCTCTTACACATCGCAGCTTTCCTTTTCTTTCTTGTCCAGGTGCTTGTTCTCTCTCCTTTGTTGATCCTGATCAAAAGATGAGAAAAAGTTATGAATTGATTCTTTGACACCTTTTTAGCATTGATGTCCAAACTCTTCCTTTACTTTTTTCTTCATTTACCTCTAATTTCTATCTAAATTCCCTTGCATGCACATTTGTGTATCTTCGACTTCCTTTTCACCTATTTTCCTTTATTTCCTTAATTGAAAGAAAATTACTTTTTCTTTTCCATTGCTACTGCCTTTGCCAATTTCCATAACCATTATTAAGCCACAAGTGATTCCCACTATAATGTTTTCCCACCATTCAGCTTGAAATACATGTCCCATCACCTTGGTCTTATTTTATTTACATGGAAAATCAACCCAAGGATGTTACAAACATAGTTTCATGTTCATGACAATCATCACTCAAGTTGGTTGCAAAACATTTACACCATGTCTATTGTATTTTGGTTCTTTTAAGGACCATTTAAGGTGCTCGAGAAGATAAATAATGTTACATTTAGGATGGAGATGCTAGAACACATGAGATCTCACAATCTGATTTTCCATGTATGTTAGCCAAAAATTATATTAGGATTGATGAAGTTAATCCTAGCATAACAGGGTCATCCTAATCCCATACATTCATCATAGGAAAAATATAATTATAAGTGGACCATATTTTGGTGCATAGGATTTCCCATCTTGTTAAGAGAAGGAAGGAGGAATTTTTCATATACAAAGACAAGTTCAAAGAGTCTAATAGGTGAGGGGGACTATTAGAGAAATTTTGAGATCTAAAATGGGCCTCAAGAATATTATAAAATAATAGTGGAAATAATAAAATAAGAAGAGATTACAACATCAAATTTTAGGGGAAAAAAGAAAAAACCTATTTTTTCCACTCGTATTTTCAACTTATCTCCCTACAGTTTCACTCAAATTTAAAGTAGGAGAAATATTTGGATGTGAAATTTAATTCCTCATCCAAGGAGTACCCATGTTTCATACTTTCGATGGACCCTACTACACAAAAAATGAAAAATACATGAAAAAAGTGATTGTAATAGTGTTTTTCATGTATTTCCCATTTTTCATGTAGCAAGGTCCATGTAAAGTATGCAAAACTCCTTATATTAGGAATTAAATTCCATATGCAATGAGTGCTCCCAGTCGAAATTTGAGTAAAACTGTAGGGAGATAACTTGAAAGTATGAGTTAAAAAAGTATTTTTTTTTTTTTAAATTTTATTTCACTCAAAAAATGGTGAATCACCCCCCATGGTTGACATCAGCATCTTGAATCCTATGGGTTCTTATAAATTTTATTTTTGTTGTACAATTTTGTTTTGAGGCCCATTTTTGACCTTAAAATTTCTCTAATTAGTGGAACTCTAAAAATATGAGTATAAGTAGGGAAATATCAATGCAATTCTACAACTATTCATTGGGAATCGTTGGGATGACAATAGTTATGGGGGGATATTTAATGCCTTCACCATAAGATGGTGCTAGGCACCCATGCTCAATTGGATTAGGTGTGCAAAATAGACTAAGGTAGTATTCCAAAAATCTAGATGATGCATACTAGACAGTTAGATATCTTGGTGAATCATTTAAGTTGGTAGAGTGTCTTCTATATATCCTTATAACATCTTGGGTAGTCATAACATAACATAACATAGCCAACCTCTCTTGCGCCTACTAGTATGATGGATTTCTTAGAAATTCCTTAATTTCACACCATTTAAACATAGTTCGAATACCATAATAAGTCTTGTCTATTTCTATGATGAAATAATGCAATATTAGAACAATGATCATGTAATCATAATATAAACATATACATTTTTAGATGAAAACTATTCATTAAATATAATAACATTTATAACCATATTATTTACATCATAAAATCACCATAAAGATAATAAACTAGAGCAATTATATTTTAAGAAAATATTACACCAAATGGTCATAGACATCAGGAATTCCTTCCAACCATAGGAACTATTTCACTAAATATTTTTGCTACATGCTACTCTCAAGTTGGGGCTCTAATTCCAGAAGGAAAAACTAACTCCAATGGCTAGATATAGTCCTCACACACAACCCAATATCCAATATTTTCATAGTAAGTTACTTAGATAAAAATTCCAATCACCCAACTCTATTTTCCATTTTGTCTTCACAACCCATGGAATAGGATAACCTTCTCTACCATGTAGTCCCGTAGGTTATCCTTATTCCCTCCGAGACCTTGGTGCAAACCAACGAAGAAATATATGAGTTAATGCATCCAATAATTTCAATTGTAATGAAGTCCTCAATAACAATTAATCATACACATGGGTATTTCCCACATAATTCACATAATAGGAATTGTTAACACTTTGTTACATGCATGGTATTCCATATATCAATCCTTCAATTATTGGAAAATAAACCAACAAAATGATTAGAAACAACCAAAAACTAAGGCATAAGTACACATGTTCCCAACTCACCATGTGGCTCTCAAGGAAGTCTACATAAGTACTTTTTCTAACTAATCCAAAATTTGATATGCCTTTAGAATAATATAACGAAACATGCTTTGGTTATTATAAAATATTAATGTTTTTTATTTGTCCCCTTTGAGCCCCTTATCTTGGCATTTTCATTCCTTTCTTGTGGAATAATATCCCCCTTTATTATCATCGCTTTCATCTACAACTAGTGATGTGTTGTTTTATTAATAGATTTTGATATATGTATCTACATTATTTGGCCCACACAAATCCTTGGATTTTGATTTAGGTGGCACCAAAAGGAGAATTCCATCTATAGCTTGATTGCATCTTACATAGGAAGGAAACTCCATTGGAATTGACCCATCATGTGGGCCAAGATGCAGTGGAAGTACATTACTGCAAATGAGCTGATGTGGGAGTTGGAGGATGCCATGAATATGGTATGCCCAATTTTTGATACTATAAATTGTCCTTGACATGAATAATATAATTATAAGGATGGTGTTCTAACACCCATGTTTAAACCCCTAGTTTTGTAATATTTAATTAAAACCTATAACACTAGAAATGGCCTACATGGATATCTTAAGAAAAATTTATCTAATGTAATATGAATTTTATATAATATATTTCCAAAATATAAAAAAGAGAGTAGCCAACACATATCTTAATGCCTGATAGGATGTTGTATGGGTGAATTTGGAAGTTTCCTATTTATCCTAATTTTAATGTATAGTTTTCTTTATTTCCTAAATTTCAATTTTGATAGTTGAAATACGTAATTAAATAGTTATGATAAGGAATTGAGATTTTTACTAAACTAATCTAGAGGTATGGGATACATACCCATTCTAGAGACTAATGAATTGATCACATAACCCAAGAAAGAGATCCCAAATTATCATGCAAGGGAATTGTCGTGTGGTGTAAAAAGAGCAAAGAAGTGTTTTTTTTTATAGTGAGTATTTTCATAGAATGTGCAAGTGTGGTTAGGAGCAGAGATACCAAGAAGAGAAGTGAATATGAACATGAGACACCATATGAAAACATAAGAGAAACCAAACCACACATGGGTGGCAATATTGTGACTTTGAATAGAAGGTGAAAATAATCCTTTTGAGTCATAACAACCTACTAAGAGTTATGAATTTACCTAGTTGGGTAAAGGAGTTAGTGTTCAAGCATTTATCCTAAGTTAGAGGGTTGAGAGAATTTCAAATTAATTAATTTGAATTGAGAATGAAAGGCACTATGAAAGAGGAAGTATTGAGGAACTATTGGAGCAGAGAATGACTATGTTTTGTGCTATGTAGACTCATTATGCCAATATTACGAGCATTAATAAGCCCTGACTCTGTAGGTTTTAACCCAAACAAAAATTACCTACATATGAATTCTAAATCACAGGAAAAATAAAAATGTGAGAGCATAACACATAAAACACATATACACAGAGATTTCCCACTGGATCTCAAAACCGAGACTACCAGCTTGATTTTTCATTATGTTCCTTTCAATATTACAATAC